>JANIEQ010001739.1:0-68580 GCA_024708375.1 Oxalis stricta | reverse complement strand
ATTTAGAAGAACGAGCCATTTTCTCACCAAGGGTAGTAGTTTTCAAAGCTGTTATAGTCCTACTTGGAACAAAAGTTATCGTCTTGAGGCAATCAAGACAGTCAATTTAGAGTTTCTGTTAACAAGATATAGTGCACAGTGCTACTCGTCTCAAACACAGTGGAAGAAAACTCGGTCTCGGAATCCCAAGCTAAGTCAGATATGGACCAGGAGAAGGATGCATTTTTTGTAGTGAGGAAAGGGGATGTTGTTGGTGTTTATAAGAATTTAAGTGATTGTCAACTCTTCAAGTTGGAACTTCAGTAATTTCTATTCTTACACTTAAATATGCTAGTCAGTTATCACGTTGCATTTAGATGAATTGATCATCAAAGTTCATTTTGCTTCCTTTGTATTTTGATTATTCCCAATTGATAGACTAAATTGGCTATATATTATTTCCTTGGTAGATTTGTGATCTTCCTGTCAGTGTGTACAAAGGGTATTCTCTACCCAAAAGCACTGAGGAATATCTGCGACTCTCGTGGGCTTAAGGATGCTCTTTACACAATCAAAGCTTCAGATCTGAAAGAAGATCTTTTTCGGTTCTACTTACACCTTGCCCTACACAAGTAAGTAAATGCCTAGTAGTGTGGAATTTATATTATGGGCAATCTTTTTTTCCTTTCTTTGATTGTTCTTGGGTTGTATCAGGTCTCATCTACTTCCACTTGTCCTACATCAAGTAAGGATACAACAACCAAAAAGAGGCCTCATGAGATGCTTGGATCAGAATTGCAGGAAGCAAACAGATCGATTTCTGCTTCAACAAGCAAGCATGCCAAAGTTGATGCTGTAAGTGGGCTATTCTGATGGATGCAAATGCGTCTACGTAACTTTCTGTTGAGTTCAATCCCTTTTCTTTCCAAAATGGCTCCATTCATAGTCCTCGTTTTCGGAAGACATGCCATTAGAATTTAGAAAGTAAAGGATAAAAAAAGGAAAATCCATTCTGTTCCACAAGGTTTGAATATCTTTTTATTTTCGATATGCAGCGCTCTTGTACCATCGAATTTGACGGTGCATCGAAGGGTAATCCCGGTCTGGCTGGTGCAGGAGCAGTTCTCAGAGCTGCTGATGGAACCGTGGTATAATATATGACCCCCTTTCATTTGATAAATTAGTATTGGAAATAGTTTATGCTGTGTCATCATCACCATCCAAACCTATTTCTTGTCAGATCTGTAAACTAAGAGAAGAGTTTGGGAGTTGCCACGAATAATGCTGCTGAATATCGATCTGTCATCTTGGGATTGAGATATGCTCTGCAGAAAAGGCTATACCAATGTCCGTGTTCAAGGTGATTCCAAGCTCGTTTGCATGCAGGTAATATTTTGTTGCTTGAAACTTTAGTAAGCCAATATCATCATTACATATTTTTATGGATGGATTATTTATATATACTTGCTGGAACAGATTGAAGGTTCATGGAAGGTAAAAAATGAAAACTTAGCTAACTTTGTACAAGGAGGCCAAGGAACTACAAGGACAAGTTCAAATCGTTCCAGATTAGTCACGTTCTAAGGGTACATATCTAATGTGTGCTTCTTTTTATTATTAGTAATAGTTATGTTTTACTCTTTTGGCATTCATCGTTTTGGAACTTCTGACACTCTCTGAGTGTGCATATTTGTATAGGATAGTAACTCAGATGCAGATGCTCAAGCAAGCTTGGCCGTCAGACTAGCATGGTGAGATTTTCAGAATGTATATTAGATATTTTTTCCATGAAGTTCTTTTTTAACCAAGATATCTGACAATGTATATATACTAGCAACTTCTTGAGTTAGTAACCGTTTGAGCTTTTTACTGGTCACAGATGGTCAAATTGAGGAGGTCCAGCGATAGTGAACGCTACATGAAAAACTTTTGACTGCACCGATAAACGAGCTGGCTGGCAATGGCATAGTGAAATATGGAGGCTTAGGGTTAAAATAACAAAATTGGGGCTTTGTCGTAAAAATATTGAAAGGTTATTTTCTAGCTTGTGATACAAAATTATGATTTAAACTCTTATGATCAATTTTTTCCAACATCGAATAATGTTGATAATTCAGTTAATCTTTGTTGATTCCAAGTTAACTAGTCGTCTTACCCCGCTTTTGCATGGGGCTTTGCATTTGTTCTTATAAGCAAGTTTTTATTAGAAAGATTTACATAGTCATATTCCAATGTAGCTTGAATAAAGTTGGAAGCATTATTATTAGCTCAATAAAATTTTGATTCACCTCTCGGAAGTGATCCTGACATTTTCGGATTCATCAATATAAACAGTCGAATGTAAGATTTAAAAGTTTGCAAACCATCTAGTAGAAGACGATGTTTTTATTGCAGCTGAAGTAGTTATAGAGGGGCAATCACTAATAATAACAACAAACATGTTAAAATATATGAGCATTCATCCAGTAACAGAGTGTATTTTGAGTGCTATATCTTAACATAACCTTTGCCAAACTTCTCTTAATATAAAAATCAAACATAAACTCAAAAAACAAACATAAACCTAGATCTTATCGATATCTTCATCCTCGAACTCAATGTAATCATCACCAGCCCCATCATCTTCCTCGTCAAGGCCACCGGCAATACCTTCATTGAGACGAGTATTCTCCGGAAGTTCACCATATGCTTTCAGAAGCCTGGCTTCATCCGGCATGTACTTAAGAATGACATCAGCTTTGTCATCCTGATAATCTCTTAGCCCAACGAGAATGATATCACCAGCTGCAATCCAGACTTTCTTGTGCATCTTTCCACGGATATGGCAAAGACGTTTAGTTCCATCGATGCACATTGCTTCACACCGACCATTTCCTAACATTGCGAAGTACTTGAGCGTACTCTTGTCCATCTTCCTTGAAGATAAGCTCACGCTTCTCGTCGTCAGCTTCGTTCTTTCCTCTCTTCCTGTTCTTTCCTCCCCTTACCCTTGTTCTTCGGCATGATTTTTAAGTGTTCTTGCTACTAGCAATCTGATAAAGCATCAATTTTTATAAGAAATTAGAATGACCGAAAACCAGAACAAGAATTCAGCTTTATCACCAATCATAATAGAGTACTAATGAAAAAAAGCAATATCCTAATGCAAATACAACAAACAAAAGATGAATTCAAATCAAATTAACCTCAATTGAAAGTAGCGTAGAATCTAACAAAAGAACATGTCACATAGAAACACATGAAGGATCCTTCAAACTTATTAGTTAGCTCTACAAGATGCAAAATTAAAGGAAAGAAGATAGAGAAAACAAAGAAAAGATTCCCTAAAAAATTAGGAAAACAAAATTACAGCTTTCCAGATAGAAAACCTAAGAATATTTCAAATCAACACGAACAAACCAATAATTTTTTTACTGATTCTGTCTCAGCTCTAGCACAGCTAGAAGTTGATTGTGTCGGTTTTAGCAGCACGAATTACAATACCTAATCGATGTAGGAGACAAACTATATGCTAGCTTTAGACATATCGGCATAATAAATTGACGATATACTAACTATGAAAATCATCTAAAATTCATACCCAGAGGGAAACAATAAACGATCTTTGTTCGCCCAAAAAGTTGATCGAAGCAACGAATTAGAAACAAAAATAAAATTATTGATTGATTGAGCAATAATTGAGAGGAAAGATGAATACCTGAGCTGAGGAAATATAGAAGCGAAAGTGAATGTGATTCCACAAGTTGCCATTGGAGAGAGTAAACCCTAGCTTTTATACCCGAGCCGACTGCACCAAAAAAATGAAATTAAATTAAATTAAAATTAAATTCAGAGTCGGTTTCGGATTCGGATTGCGAAAGCCTGGCCCAACTTTTTATTATTCTTGATTCGGTTCAATCCATCGGTTCATGCAAGTTGTAGTCAATTAAATTGTTGACTAAGGTTCCAAATCTATCCAAAAAGCACCTACGAAGTAGTTCTATTTTAGTGAATAAATTATTTAGTTATTGTTGTAACACCATGGATGTCATGCAATTTAGTGCTGACTAAGTCAACATGCTTGTCGATCAAGCAAAAGCTTGCATGCAAAGTTACAAAATAGAAAAAATAAATTATATGTCTATTTATTATTTATTATTTTAAAAATTATAAATATTTATTTAAATAAAATAATTATTGTAAATAATATAGTGATAAAGATTAAAAAAATAATTTAAATATACATAAAATTTATAAAATAATATTTAAATTGAATCCAAAATAAATTTCATACGCGATATTTAAAGTTTGAATTGCAAATAAATTTGAGTGCAAATCACAAAAAAATTCCCCAATAAACAGCATGCAATAGTACACGTATATGGAATCGGTAAATCAGAAGTGATGATTACGATGTGCAATGCTTGGACTAAACCAACCTTATCCTTTAAATAAGGTAAACAATCATGGTTAAACAATCGTCCCTAAATACTAAGTTTCAACATATAAAAAACAAACTCGCAACAAAAATGTAAGCAATATAAACTAAAATCAATCATGATCAATCAATTTCAAAAAAATAAGTAAAGATGTCAGATCAGATAACTTGTAAGCATGAGTTCGGCGATCAAGAAGTTATATATAGTAGCATTTCTATGGTAAATTCATACACTAGTAGTAGTACAAAATAATAACACTATAAAGCATCAGTATTTGACACAAATATCTGTGAAGCATCAATGCACAATTTACATAATGCAAATATGAATTTTAACATCTGGAATTAAGAATTTGGTCCAATATGCAAATATGATACACACTTGTACAGTAGGATTTGACAGAGTCTAGAATGCCAGGCATGATTCCAGGGAGGATTTGGCAAGCCAAAGTAAACCAGGATCATTCCGCTTCAACACTAGATAACTTTCTGCTTCCACAATATCTTCGTTGAACCCGACCAGAGCTAGAATTTCAAGGGCAGCTGAAAAATAAATAACAAAACGTCCACCACATTAGTACAAATGACAGAGTACGAATGAGATTAGTTTAAACCTGTTCAGGAAAAAGAAGAAGCACACCTTTGTAATTCAAGACCGTCCTCTGAATGGCACGATTAGACTGTACCCAAGCAATCAAGAGACTTTAAGTTAGATTTGCTGGAAAAAAGATTTTAAATACGACGAGTTATAAACTCAAGACTCAAGAATAATTGTTACCTTCCGAAGTCTCTTATACTTGATATCATTTGGGTGTGCAATCACATTGCTGCCAGGAAAAACAAAAAGAACAAAATAAATAAATAAAATAGAATATAGAAAATTTATGAGCATATCATCATACATACCTGATGATCTTGAATAAAGTCTGCAAGACAGTAGTGGCTTCCTGAGATCCAACTTCGACTCGCAGCATTTCAATGGCTTTCCGAAGACGTCCCACAAGTAACAGTAACTGAATCTTGGATTCTCCGTATTTCTTCATCATCAGGATCTGGCTCATTCAGGCTGATCATGTGTTCATCATCAGGGTCAGGCTCTGCCTGGTGAACTCTTTCCTTCATAATTTCCACAGTTTCAGAGTTGTTGCTGAAAACAGGTTCGACCAAATTTCTCGTTTCACTCGACATTTCAGAGTCTATCTTGGACGGATTCACAAGTTCTGACATTTCATTACCATCATCGGGATCCGGTTCAGACTTCTCTGTTTCGATATCAACAGTTTCAGTTCCCATACGATCAGGTTCTCCATTTATATTAACTCCAGAGTCATCGGGATCAGGTTCTCCAATCAAATCATTTCCAGAATCATCAGGATCAGGTTCTCCAGACGTATCATTTCCAGAATCATCAGGGTCAGGGTTCTCCAATCATATTGTTTCCAGAATCATCAGGGTCAGGTTCTTCAGATACTTTAGAGCTGTCAACAAGTGCATGATCGGCTAATCGACGATAAGCGGCAATAACGGAAGACGCACGAGCACTATCGAGCATATGAGACGTATTTCCTCCAAGCTTCTGAGAAAAACTTTCAGTGTCTTCAAACTCAAAGTCGTCATCATATTCTTCTGACTGCCTGACTTTGCTCAAGGTATGGCCTCTTGATCTAGTCCAATCTAAACTAGCAGCTTCTTGATTCAGCTGGCCAGAGGAAAAATATACTATTATAATATAGAATCGAGCTTCATCAACTGATATATAGATATATATATTATATATGTAATCCTAAACACTGAAACACATCACCGTTACCTGCTTGTCCAGAGCATAAAAGTTTGCATCGTGTTCTGAGTATACCTATGTGAG
The DNA here is from genome assembly GCA_024708375.1 of Oxalis stricta. Classification (NCBI taxonomy): domain Eukaryota; kingdom Viridiplantae; phylum Streptophyta; class Magnoliopsida; order Oxalidales; family Oxalidaceae; genus Oxalis; species Oxalis stricta. Next base: position 62,320 of record JANIEQ010001739.1, on the reverse strand, counting down.
CCTGATATATTAAAAAATCAATACATTTTTCAGTATCAGAAATAACACAGAAAAAAAATAAGAAAAAAAGAACTAAGAACTTGAACTTACAAGTTCATGCAAAAGCGTTTTCTTGATACTTGCATATTTCCTAAAGCCTAAGGTCATCGGTTCGAAGCGTAGAGATATTTCCTCTCCCTGATTCTACAATGACAGAAAATATTCTTCAATCAAAATGGAATAGTACCAGAATTTGCAGAATTAATTAAAATTAATTGATAACGATGTACCCAGTCTTCATACCTTGTTCAAACCTCAGAATGCATGTGGGACCTGACCACCAACATAACTCAACCTGGTGCCATCTCAGTCATAATTCCTACTACCATCCAACGGTGCTTCACAGAATGATGATCAAATGACAAGTCAGTAGAGAGAGTTTAATAATGTTCTTTTGTAGTGTAGCTTATGAAGAGAAACCTACTCTTGTTCATAATAGCAACAATCCCAGGATCTGAAGCAAGCATGTGCATTCTTCTCAGCGTCTGACTAGCCGGAGGCTTCAACTGATGAATTATAAAAACAACATAATAATTATTCTTCGCACTTCAATAAAATTTCATTAACCCAGATATTATCGAAGGTTAAAAAGAAGCACACAAGTAAAAAAGTACCTCAACACCTGGAAGCTGGAGTGTACGAAAAGCACCAAATACATAAGGTCCTTGTGGAAGTTTCAGTGACACATGTGGCCGATATGAGCTCCGGCGGCCTCGCATTCATTTTTCCTCTTCATCAAATCCAGCTATTCTTTAGGTCAGCCATTTCGTTTTTTTGAACTGTGTCAAATCTCATCTTTAGTCGATCCCATCATTCTAATTGGACTCTCCCTCATACATAACAGACAGTAAACTTTACTTTCTGAAAAATAACGTTATAACGCCTTCTGTCCTTTCTGTAACAAACTGCACTGAACTACAATGTTCATACCAGCCATTTTACCAATGAAATGTGAGATATTTCAGAAAATACTCAATATACTCATCATTGCCATCATAGATAAATTCTACTCATAGATTATAAAAGATAAAACACCAATGTCTCAGTCTGACTATTTGCCATAGACACAAATATAGCGAAACACATGACATTTGCAACTAATAAACCAACAAAACAAGTTAAGAATATTTAACGAATTAAGTTCCAAATATAACAGGATTGTAATACCTAGAGTGATAGAAGCTTCGCCCATGCTCAAGGATGAATGTTCAACAGAACGGAGACAACAATTTGGAGCTTTTCGGAACAATGAGCCGCATGGTATCTTCCTTCACATCAGTCAATTTCTGCAGCTCATCACCAAACTCCTTGAGAGATGCATTTGCATTCATTTCTACAACATACTTGTTGCCCCTCCATACCACAGAAAACTTGTGCATGTCTTCCATTTTTCGGGGCTGTACAAAGTAACAAAGTATAATTATAATCACAATTTAGAGACAGAAACATTGCAGCACCAAAAATCCAAAGACGACAAAGACAAACTAAACAAATTTGAAATAGAGCATGATTCAGGCAACTTAGCAATCAATTTTTGCTCCAGATTATTTCAACAACCATTGAAGTACCAAAGGGGGAAGTAAAAAAGTCACCCAGCTTTAAACTCTATTAATGCAATTGTTTCATAAACAATCTGCCACCAAAAGAAAGGGTTCTACTGAAATTGAAATTACATGCACAAGAAGCTGAACAACAGAGCTGAAAAAAAAACGATTAAAGTCTCGAACTTGATCACCAACTAATCAATTTCCATCCAGAGAGTAACAAACAAACAATCCAAACGCCAAAAAAAAGTCAAAATTTCATTTAGTATAAGCAGAAATTAACGAAGCAATTATCAGCGGATGATTAAACCCAGGAGAAAATCTTGATTAGATAACGAAAATTGCCTTTGCTTGGTGGATCAAAGACGGGAATAATCTGGTTTCTTGTTTTTAAAGATTCGGCAAAAAAAATAGAAAAAAGTGGAGGGACTCAAATTATATATATCTACCATGAGAGGCGCAGGATAAAGTATATCTTGTTGACGGTGTGGCTAAAATGAGCTGGTGGGTGAGCGTTTGATAACGTATTCCGTGGCGTCAGTCAGAGAATAAGGAAAATTCTAGAAGGAGTTGTTTTGATATAAAAAGAACATTGAAGGACCATAATGCACCCTTTGACAAAGTAAGTAGAAAAGTGTAGGACTTTACTTTGAACAATTTATGTCGTGCAAAGACTGCTTTGAAATAATTTATAATATTACTTTTTTGAGATATAAGTTTAAGCTTTTTAGGCTTTAGATATCAGTGACCGAATCTTATAGATAATAGAGACTTTTTAATTTGTCCCACATTACAATTCAATTGCAAATTTTATTGACAAATCAACATCGGACACATGACGTTTTATTAACGAATAGTAATTTGATACATATATATAAGAAAATTTTAAGTCTAATTAGGTTTCAAGTTACAATTTTAAATCAATGATATTATTATTTTTCCTTTTCTAATTAGGAAATCAAAATATAATAAAAATATAATGATTCCTAATAAAATTCTACCAATTACTTTTTCTTAATATAATAGTTTTATTCCTAATCAATTTCCTATCCATTATTTTAAAAAAATTCTAATACACTATATTTTTTTCTATTTTTTTATCAAATAATTTTTCCTAATAAAAATTCATGAATATTTTTTCCTATTCCTAATTAAAATAGACACATCTTCTTATTTTTCTATTCAAACGGACATATTATTAAAAAAATATTCTAATCAAATAATAATATATATTATTATTTCTAATTTTTTTATTAAACTATATTCCTCATTTAGAACTTTAAGTTTAATTAGATTTCAAATTACAATGAAAAAAAAAGAAAAAACTAATCTAATTAGGAAATCAAAACACAATGAAAAACATATTCCCGATAAAATTATAATACACTATATTTTTTTCTAATTTTTTATTTAACAATTTTTCCTATTCTAATTAGTAAATCAAAACACAATGAAAACATATTCCCCGATAAAATTATAATACACTATATTTTTTCAATTTTTTTAATTAAAATTTCTAATTAAAACTGGCACATCTTCCTTTTTTTCTATTCAAACGAGCATATTGCTAGAAAAAATTATTCCCAATCAAAATTAAAATATATATTTTCTTCAAATTCTTTTATTAAACTATTATTCCTAATAAAAATCTGCTATATTTTTTCCTATTATTAATTAAAGCTTAATATATATAATTTTTCAAAAAAATAATTTTTTAATTCTAATAGGGTTGTAAATTTTGAAATAAAATCAAAATAATTCTAATTGATTTAAAGTTAAAATAATTTTCTTTTGATCTAATATTTGACATAGATTTAATAATTTTTAATGTAAATAATTATTATATAATTTTTTGTAATATATATTTAAATTATTTATTTAAAGGTATTTAGATTATCCTGCCCAACGGACGGGCCCAATGACTAGTTGTAATGAAAATAAATAAAATCTAGTAGTTTGATTTAAATTGTCTTGACTTGATAAGAATGTTTGAAATTTTAATTGAAATAACTTTAATTTATGAAAAAAATCTACCGTTTCGTGCATGTGCATTAACGATTGGAACGAGAAATTAGTTTCGCAGTCAATAGAAATTAGTCTCATAAACATCGATTGCATAGGTTACCTAAAAAATAATTTATAATCGATTCTAAGTCAAAATGAAAACGTGATTCCACATAGCTTGATTCCCGTTAGCTTTTGAGAAAATAGTAACAAATGTAAAATGCAATAAAAATTAAAAATGATTGCTCTTCTCTTCTCCAAAACGCAAAAAAAGTGATATAGCAAAATCCATGTCGTATTACACATAATTAATTAATGCATGTGCTTTTTATGAGACGTGGTTTTAAAAAGCTGGTCATGAGTCGATGCTTGGCAGCAAAATTTTATAGTTACAGTGTTGTTAAAGACGTAAAGTAAGGTTTTGACAGTGTACTAGTGAGGTGAAACCGGCATTGTATTTGTAATTTGTATGTCATTGGACGAGGGAAAACGGCAATCGTATAACATCACATGCCACGTTTGATGACACGTGTGAATATAACAGACGTTATCTACCATGTCAGCAAAGATAACGTCGGTGACTAACTTGGTAGAGGGATTGAGAGTTTAAGGGACCCTAGTGTCAAAGTTAGAAGGATGGGGTTGCTAGTGGGTGAAGAATTCAGGACCTAGTTGGTAACTTACTCTGAGTTTAAGGACCCTAGTGTCATCATCCCTAATAATAAGTGACACTCAATTATGCGACTCTTGGTTCAGGGCACCACGTGTGGGAGGAAGTTTCAGACCAGGAACCTACGACAGCTAGAAGGTGGTCCCACCTTTATTTTAATAGATTATTTTGATTAAAAAATATCTTTTCATATCAAATTTGTTGATTTGGCATATAGTTCACGTCATAGACCACGTCTTTGCCACTATTTCCTCATTGAATTTAGCGGTAAAGTTGATCATGGCGACTGCTTGTAGTATAACCTGAATTCTGATGCCGCCTTCCTCAACCATCTAATTTTAAAAACCCATTTTTTGAAGTTCCGATCAACTAAAAACCATATGTGTAGAAGAAAAAAGATACCGATGTGATTCGCACACCCAAATCGAAAAAATCATTCAAATCATCTCCTTCATCAATTTTCATCAGCTCTGACAATACCGCAACAACCAATTCCAATCCTCTGTTTCAGCAAGCCTCATCGTCTTCTACTCCGTCGACCCTCAGAGAAGCATTGCCGGAAAACCCACAAATCTATCCATTCTCCGAAATCCGAGACGCCACCGATAACTTCCTCTCGCGACGGTGCTCCTCCGTGATATGGAGGTGTAAGATCCGTGGGAAAGACGCGATCGTCTTTCCAAACGGAAGCGTCGACGTGTAATCGACGCGCCTGAGCTCCGGCGGAGACTTTTAACTATCAGTCGGAGTCATCATAGCAGTTTGGTGAGACTATTGGGTGTCTCAATTTCTGGTAATTACATTTATCTTGTGTATGAATATGTTGAAGGAGCTAGCTTAGTGAATTGTTTGAGGAACCCTAAAAATCCAAACTTTACGATTTTGTCTAATTGGGTGTCACGAATGAAGATTGCTAGTGATCTCGCATATGATCTTGATTATATCCATAATTTTTCCTGTCTGAATTCCAAATTTGTACATAATCATATCGAGAGTGCTGGCATCATCGTCAATGAAATAGAAATGAGTGCTAAGATTTGCCATTTCGGCACTTCTGAATTGTCCGGCGAATTATTATTATCCGATGACGGGGATTCAGAAATGAAAATCGAAGGGACGAAAGGATACATGGCGCCGGAATTACAGGGTGGTGGCGTGGCAACACAGAAATGTGACGTGTACGCTTTCGGAGTTGTGTTATTAGAGCTTCATCGGGAAAGGAAGCGCTGAGGTACGCGCTAGATGAAGCGCGTGGAGGGTATAATCGTGGAAAGCGTGATCGAGAGTGCGAGAGAGGCGGTTAGGGATGGGGGCGGAGGAGGAGTGAGGAGGTGGGGGATGTAAGATTAAAAGATTCTTTCCCGGTGGATGTGGCTGAGAGGATCGTAGCCGTTGGATTGGATTGTGTAGAGGAAGATCCTGATAAGAGACCAGATATGGGGAATGTCGTTTCCGTAGTGTCCAAGTTATATTTGAAATCGGTGAATTGGGCAGAGAGGATTGGAGCTCCTGTCGATTTATCTGTTTCGATATTATCACCTCGATAGTTTATTGACTATTTATGACATAAATTTGATTCCTTCATTATTTTAATTAAGTATGATCTAGAATCTAGATTGATACATATGTATCCATGTACATATAAACATCTTTACAAGTAGATAATTTTTTTCCATTTATTTAAATCGCAATTTAATTATAAATTTTATTATCAAATTAATATTCAACACATGATATTTCACTAGAAGTCAAATTTTTTAGTTTAATTAGAAATTAAGTTATAATTTCATGTCAATATTTTTTTCCTGTTTTAATTAAGAAATTAAAACACAATAAAATAATAATTCATAATCAAATTCTATCAATTACTTATTTCTAATCATATACCAATTACTTATTCCTAATCATATGTATTATTCTCATTCTATCTTTTGTCTTTACGCAGAGTATATATAACTATACGTGCACCATATTAAATACTAAATTCACACTGTAAGAATAAAAGTTTCCCGTACAATTTTTTTTTGCTTAGCTAGCTTTGTTTTTTTTCAAAAAGAAACTTCGGTAGGGTTTTTTTATAAGTACCATACAAAATCTTAGTACATAATAGCGAAATTTTTTCAATTTTAAATTTGTTTCAATTGCAAATTTTATCACAAATCAAAATTCGACTCATGACGATTTATTGATGAATAATAATTCTGACACATATATTTTTTAAAATTTGAGTTTAATTAAGTTTTAAGTTACAATTTTGAATTAATGATATTATTATCGACACATGGGAATGACGTTTCCGTAGTGTCCAAGTTATACATATGTATACATATTTTTTTTTTCTATTTTAATTAAAAAAAATCAAAACACAATAAAAATATAATGATTCTTAATAAAATTTCTATCAATTTTTTTTAATATAATAATTTTATTTCTAATCAATTTACTATTTATTATTTAAATCAAAACACAATAAAATATAATGAATCCTAATAAAATTCTTCATGGGTAGACACAGCCTTGTTGGTCGCCAATGAGCAAAGTATCACCTTTAAACTATTCATCCGTACCATCTCCGTTGGACGCCCAGGTACTCTGGCCAATTACTAGTTTGTATATTCGAAACGTTGGGATCGACATATATGAAACGTGGGCAATATTTCATAAATAAATAACAAGTCGTCCTTAAGGGATTTTACCGCACGATACCAATTCACACCTTCACCTAGTACTCCACTATGATCTTGTGAACACCCGCATGGAAAATGTGACAACCCGCATTGGAAGGGAAAGGTACGTGGAAGACGATGGCTAAAAGAATTGATTTGTACTATCCATACCAACAAGTTGCAACTTCTTTTCTGGTAGCCCATCGATAGAAACTCCACGGTTAAGCGTGCTCAACTCTGAGTAGTCGAGGATGGGTGACCGTCCGGGAAGTTTCTCGAAATTTCCTGGATAGCGTGCGAGCGAGGACAAAACATGCCGGAAAGACGTGTATTGGTCTCAGGGAGACAAGCCTTGTCGTCATGCCCGCAGTGCCGTCGGTTCATGAGCGACCGGCGGCCGGTCGTACAATTGTACGAGCCGACCACGTACACTTTCAAAACAATGTCGGGAGGAAGTTTGGACCATCTCAGCCGAGGACGCTGAGTCATAAGGAGGGGTGAATGTGAACACCCGCATGAAATCGTGACGACCCGCATTGGAAAGGAAGGTACGTGGAAGACGATGGGCTAAAAGAATTGATTTGTACTATCCATACCAACAAGTTGCAACTTTTTCGTAGCCCATCGATGAAACTCCACGCTAACGTGCTCAAATTGGAGTAGTCGAGAATGGGTGCCGTCGGGGAAGTTTCTCGAAATTTCCCGATAGCGCACGAGGAGGACAAAAACATGCCTGGAAAGACGTGTGTTGGTCTGTGGAGACAAGCCTTGTCGATTCTTTCGCGACGTCGTGCTCGTCGTGCCGCCGGTGCCGGTGAGATCGAGAAGACAACGGCCAGCGGGCATGGGCGAGGTCGGGTCGTTGCAGCGATCTATCTGGAAGGTTGTTCATAACTGGTACTACTGGTTTGCTACTAAGACCTACATTAGCTCATGCAAGCTTCCCACAATGTGTCACTGCATAAACTATGGCTTTATAGAAGACGACATCTGCGCAAAATAATACTTATATTTCTGTCGATTATAGGAGTCCACGATTCTTCCCCTGGCCTTGTGTACGCTAACTTTATCTTGTTTGTTGGCATGGATGCCACTACAATGCGATTTTTCTAGTAGGATCTAATTCAGAAACTATCACTTTGCACCCCCTTCCTACATTTTTTCCTTTTGTAAGTGGAAGTCTAGGAATTAGTCTACTGAATTGTTTCTTTGTAAAAGGATTCGACAAGTGTACTTCCTCGTCTCCGTCCCAAAAAGCTGTCCACCCATAACAAGTACTCCCACATACTAAACTCCATACTCTATCGTCCTGCTGGTACTTGATATATTCCACATGCCGGTTCTCCACGATACAAAACAATTGCCCCTTATTGAGTGATGACCACGTTAATTTGCAGCATTGGAACGGCCTTGTGGGACTTTCTTTACATGTCGAAATAGTTTCTCGAAGCCACATTCCATGCTTTGCATACTGCACTAAAGCGAATGACGTCCTTCGATTTTGGCATCCATGATCAAATGCCAAACAAGGTCAGGAAGGCATGTCCAATCAGGCCCAAAGTGCGCCAGGTGTATCCTAGGGTCGTGAGGCATGTTTGCTTTACGTTTTGGCATTGTGCATTTTTAAGCTGGGGCGATTGATCGGCGGAATCCAATCTATGGCGGTATGCCCTTTTTGACTTGATGCGTTTCTGGAATTTGATCCCACCACGACCCACGGGCGGTATACTATTGTGTGCTGTGTGCATAAACATATTAGACACTTGTAGTTTTGGGATCCATAATAAATTTAATTTTAGTATAGTTACTCCTAATGCTATAGTAAAGCAAGTTTCATTTAAAAAACCGACCACTTGTAATTGACTAATATTCTCTCAAAAAGAATAGTTGGATATTTTTTGATGATTTTTTTTTATGGTTAGATTTAAAGAGTAGGTATTTTTAGATTATCAATATATTTTTTTTTATTTTTTTTTTCTATTAATATTTTTCAACTTACTAATTTAATTATCATTTTCTCCGTATATAAATAGAAGACGCTTTCATTTTTTATGTTCATTGAAAGTTGATATATTTAATCAATATTATTGTCTAGATACATTAAATTTACAACGAATCTAAAAAGAAAAACGCCTTCTATTTATATAATGGAAAAATAATTTATTAAATAAAATAAAAATAAAAACAGGAACAGGAACAAGGTTGTTTCCTATTTTAGAAGCCTTGAACAAAATTAAAATATAAATCCTTTATTACTTGAATTTTCTTTATTTTCGAAAAAATTTGAAAAAAATTTGTCAATCAAATTTTCAAACCAAATAAATTTTGATAATGATTAGTGAAGAAATTTTACTATAAATTTTACGTAAGACAAACAAATATTGAAGCAACATTAATATTCAATTGATATGTAAGCATTTAGAACTTTTTTAATATTAAACTATTTATAAAAGAATTAATATATAAGGTTTCCATCAAAAAAATTATTATAGGTCCCACTGCCACTAATATGCCCAATCAAATCAAAATTCATCATATTATCAAAAAAGAGAAGTCAAAGTCCATCTAGATAAACGGTGAATGACACAAATATACGAATAATCACTGAGGAAAAAAACGAGTAGCTTTTGGAAAATACCAAAGCAAAGTCAAAGTCCATCTAGGCCCATATAAAATTTTCTTATATAAGCAACTACCAAAATATACAAGTAAAATATGGGCCCCTAATAAATTATGGCTTGTACAGTTGCACATAGTGCACATGCTTACAGACCGAGCCTGAATAGGAATAAATTAGTATTACTAGATGTTTGAAAAGTCCTTTAAAGACAAAAACAATATTATTGTGAACAATAAAATTACAAGTGATCAGAGACTCAAGTTTAAGATAATTTATTTTAGAATATAAGCTATAGAGGTCGACGACTCATTTGAGGCAATAAAATAACACAGGTGAGCTCTATTTTGAAGCTTTCGACGTCCTCAAGTTGTCTTATTTGAATTCATGTTTGCAATTCATCAAACTGTAATTAAAATTAACCAATGATGTCTGTCTCGGGTCTGTCAATTTAAAACCAGACTTTAAAAATAAATAAATAATTTAAATATATATTATAAAAAATTATATAATAATTATTTGAATTAAACATTATTAAATCTATGTCAAATATTATATCAAAAAGAAATTATTTTAACTTTAAATCAATTAGAATTATTTTGATTTTATTTCAAAATCTACAATCCTATTAGAATTAAAAATTTATTTTGTTTGAAAAATAAGATATGTCCGTTTTAATTAATAATAGGAAAAAATATAACGGATTTTTATTAGGAATAATAGTTTAATAAAAAATTTGAAAAAAATAATATATATTTTAATTTGATTAGGAATAATTTTTTTAACAATATGTTCATTTGAATAGAAAAAAGAAGATGTGCTCCGTTTTAATTAGGAATAGAAAAAAAATATAATGGATTTTAATTAGGAAAAATTGTTAAATAAGAAAATTAGAAAAATATAGTGTATTATAATTTTATTAGGAATATGTTTTTATTGTGTTTTGATTTCCTAATTAGAATAGAAAAAATCATAGACTTAAAATTATAATTTGAAACCTAATTAAACTCAAAGTTCTAAATGAGGAATATAGTTTAATAAAAAAATTAGAAAAAAATAATATATATTATTATTTGATTAGGAATAATTTTTTTAACAATATGTCCGTTTGAATAGAAAAAAAGAAGATGTGTCTATTTTAATTAGGAATAGGAAAAAAGAATATAATGAATTTTTATTAGAAAAATTGTTTAATAAAAAATAGAAAAAAATATAGTGTATTATAATTTTATTAGGATTTTTTTAAAAAATAATGGATAAGAAATTGATTAGGAATAAAATTATTATATTAAGAAAAAGTAATTGGTAGAATTTTATTAGGAATCATTATGTTTTTATTGTATTTTGATTTTCTAATTAGAAAAGGAAAAAAATAATATCATTGACTTAAAATTGTAACTTGAAACCTAATTAAACTCAAAGTTCTTATATATATGTGTCAAATTACTATTCGTTAATAAAACGCTATGTGTCGGATGTTGATTTGACAATAAAATTTACTAATTAAATTAGCAATTGGAACAAATTGAAAAAGTCTCTCTATTGTCTATAATTAAATTCTAGAATACAAATTAAGAGATACTGAGGACTTTAAATTTAATCCTTATAATAATTTCCCTGGCTAATTTTAATTTCTCCAAGCGCTGAACTAATTATTAACTATATTATCTTAGATGATTCCAAACTCCCAATTCAAGAAAAATTGACCAACATCATGTGGCGGGCATCCTTGAAGCTCTAATAAGACATCGATGTGAAGCTTTCCGAAGTCCCTCTATATATAAATACATGTAGGCTTATTTTTTAATAATAATCCTTTTTTGAGAATAATTTATTTTTCACTCCAGTGTATATAGTAGTGAGTACTAATTAAAGCTTTTGCATTGCAGTTGACTTGCCCTAGAAAAGTCTGTCAAATAATTTAGACTGGTATATGGTAAAAGGGAATCCAATTTACGTATATATATATATGTATCCCCACAAAGGAGATGGAGATGGTAGATTCTTTCATCGTTATAATACATCTCCACTTATTTGCAATAACAAAATTAAACAGTAGTCTTCATTACAGTATATGATCATGAATCTCCTCTTTGAAGCCTCAAAAAGTAAAAGGTCGCTTTTCTTTGGTTCGTCGTTGGTGGTCTTTTGTGGGGAAGAGGAATATATTGAAAATGAAAAGCTTTTGGATGCCATTCTAATAAAGATCAGAGATATGGGGCATTTTAATTTTCTCTACTCCTTTAAAAGTAAATTTATCTTTCCTTAATTACTCTCTATCAATTTATAAAATGAATTTAATTAACTATTATTTTATATATAAAATGGATTGAAAATGTGATAAGTAATTAGAGACAGTATATAAATAAATGAGTGAGAATTAGTGTTAATTATAGAGTTAAATATGAAATGATTGATATGATAAATGAAAAAAAATAATAATAATTTTAAACTTATATAAATATATATTTAAAAATATAGATAATAATTAAGTTTTAAATTAAATTTTAATTTATAATTTTTTTCTTATTTATTTTTAATATAATAATTATAATAATATTAAATAATTATAATATTTTATATATTTTTTAATTAAATAAATATTTAAATTTTAATAATTAATATTTATTATATTTATTTAAATTGAAATTTATTTGTATTTTTTTAAAATTTTTTATAATATACATATTATTAAATAAAAATTTTATATTATATTATTTTTTTATATTTTTTTATAAATTTTATTATTATTTTTATTAATATTAAATAAATAATTTTTATTTTTTTTTAGATTATTAAATGTAACAAGTATATAATATCACTTTATAGTCGTTATTATTACTTTTTAAATTATCAAATCACAATTTGAATTATGGTATTGTGTTGACAATTAATTTTATTTAATTATTAGAAATTTTAATTAATTAGTTTATTAAGTACTTATTATATTTAATTTTTTAATTATATTTTATTTTTTAATTAATTTCTAATATATTTTTAACAAATTTTTTGTCTAATAAATTTATTATATTATATGTTTTTAATAATTAATTTTAATTTTTTTATTTAATTTTTATTATTTTTTATTTTTAGTTTTACTTATTATTTTTTATTAATCGTCTTTATTTACATTTACTTTATAATTATATTCCTATTAATTATAATTTATTATTTTTTTTTTTTTTATTTTTATTATAATATTATTATTACTATTAAAATTTCGTTTTCTAAACACTAACAATAACTAAATTGATCTGTTCTTATATATTTATTAATTATATTTTATATTATATTATGAAATCTTTATAAATATGTTTTTTTTTTTTTATATTTGTTATGTTAGATTACAAAATATATTATATTTTTAATACGATTGGGATTTTGTATTTTAAATCAAATCATAATTAATTTTATTGATTTCCAGTTTAAAAAAAATTCCTTATTATTTTTGACCTTAATTTAAATAATGTTTAATATAATTAAATATAAAAATAATTATTTTATAATTTTTTATATGATATATTTAAATTATTAATTTTTAAAGAATTCACTTTTTTGAATTACAGAGGTCTGTTTTTTTGATTTATTATACATTATTACAATTATTTTATTTTTCTCATTCTCTAATCATTATTGAGAGTTCGAAATGTTCATTCACGTCAAGTACGTAATTATTTTTCACATATAGCTCAACTCAACCCTTTAACCGGAAATCATGATAAGATCGATCCACATATTTATAACGAGTAACTGTAATTATTATAAAACATATTTTAATATTGGAGGGATAAATATGATTGTTTTGTGGATGTGTATATTTGTTAGTTCGTTATTTTTTTTTTTTTTTTTGTTGATGTTCTTTTTTGGTTTCTTACCGATATCCTACATAAATTGATTGATTAATTAACCAAACCCTAGCTTTGAAATTCCGTGGAAGAGTTGTTCTTCCACCTTAACGAAAAAATTCAAAATCAAAATCGATCGAATGTAGAAAATTTGACCATGGAATATATAGAGAAATTATTGAGAACTATATGGGTGAACATATGCATAGAGTTTGGGAAAAAATTGCAAGTATATACGTATATATATATATATTTAAATCCAATATATACCACCAACACAAGTTGACTTATATGGGTGAACAAAGAAAATTAAAGAGTACTCATATTGATTATATCTTAATTTGTGGTCCATATATTTTATAATTTTATGGTATGCTTTTTAGAACCCTCCACTTAACTATATTTTGTCCTTAGTCTCGTCCTGTATATGCATTGGCTTTTGGTTTGTATTGTATGGAAAATCGATCTCACGTTGACGGAAAACTCCTCGTGCTTCGAATAACTTTCAAACCGATGCATCGGCATTTGGTACATTGTATAGTAAATTCTGTCAGCAATCTCCACCTTTACAGTAAATTCTTTAATTTTATGAAGAAGAAACAAAAAACTTATAATCTTGAGAGATATTCAAAAACTAAATAAATGAGAGAAGTAGTCTAAAAAGTGGATTGACGCCGATCGATTTGTGATGATGTTGCACGTGTGGCAAACATCCAACATTTTGACTCATTATTCGAATTCTCCTCCATAATCATAACCAAGGCCATGCCAGTAGTGTACTATTATATTGCCACTAGATCCATATCCAACCCAATAATATTTTTAGGTCTAGTCTTATATCCCAATATATTTCAATAAAAATATTATTTTTCTTTATTTAATATTATAATTGATCATTGGAAATGATACTCTTTGGGATATTTTGGAGGGACAAAATAAGTCTCTTTAATATAATTAAATAAAATAAATTTATAAAGAAAAGTTGTCGAGTCGAGATTGTTCTAGACTATTAAAACTAATCTATCTAATGTCATGTGATTAATTTTCTTCAACTAAGCTAGCATATAATTTCAACTATCCATAATTATTAGAAAGCTATCTTGGAAACCTCAAGCATATATCGTTTATCTTTTTATATATCCAACCATAATAATAATAATAATAATAATAATAATAATAATAATAATAATATGCCTCGTGATTGGTCCAGGTCCGGGTGCATGGATGTGGCAATGGCGACTTGCTACATTTTCTTTTTATTTTGGAGGATTGGGTGTGTATGTTCTTTGCGATGTACTCGTATTATGCCTTTATAGCCTCCCGTGTACGTACACGTGATCTACAAACCAGATCTTCTCCATCCCATTTGGGATCACGTCACCTGGCTCTACCTTCGTCATCGCTTTGGATGTGTTCAATGAGGTTGCGGTTCTCGCTGTGCCATGTGACCCTAGCGAGATCGCTGGCCTCGAAACTTATGAAGAAATTGGCAGATATATATTTCACAAAGATCAGTCGCTCTTTTCGTGAATCGCTTTCTATCGACTCCCTCGCCGTTAGCTTGCTGGAAGTCTCAGCAGAGCCCTACACCTCCGACTGGGCTCCGCGCTGGTCCCTATTGCCGGGTTAGGGACAGACCATGAATGGTCGTACCCACAGTGTGTATTGAGTTATCGATTAGGTGCACCATTGTTCGGTGTCCTCGCCTTGCCCTCGCTCCGTTCCAGGGTTTTGAAGGTGACTCTCTTTGCTTGTACGATCGGCATCAAACTTCGACATAATCTTGTTCGTGACACTCTTTGGACATTTGCTTTCGCGCGGTATTTCTGCAGAAAGGAGGTGGATATCGGCTTGGTCGATGGTCATGACAAAACCCCTACGCCCGGGGACATCCTCGCTCTATTCTGGGATGGTGGGCTCCACGTGTGTGTTGATTTGATCGGGTCTTCTCCTTTGACCCAGTCCGAATGACCGACTTTGTCCTCGGACGGTGGTGGAGGAAGCTGCTTGGCGCAAGTGTGTCAAGTACAAGAATTCGTGTACAACGAAGGGTTATGGTTTTTAACCCTTCTCTTTCTCATCTTTAGGTGAATTGGAGGCGGGTGCCGTTACATTGCTCAAGCAGCTTTCGAGAATTCTCCTTGACTCAGGATGTCTGAGCACGTGCCTCTATTCATATTTTCACTAAGATAGATTTTGCTATTGCTAGAGAGTGGGCGCCGACACATCTCGGTTGTCCACTAACTTATGTAATTATCGTAATAATAATAATAATAATAAAATAATAATAATTATGATAAAAAAGTTCATTATGGTTTTTATTTGCATTACGTTCATTATGGTTTTTGAGTAAGATTGAAGGTTCTCGATTGAACAAATGCGATGACTAGCTATTATGTCGATTAATTAATAATCTACAATGTATTTGACCATCAAAAATAATAATCTACGATTACTGTATTTAATTCATACAAATGTGATGAACTAATTGACTATTATACAAAAAGAGATGGTCGATATATATGTTGGTCTTGGTCTAAGGTGGCATATGATATCGATTACGAACAAATCCTAGTCATCATTAATAGATAGCTGTTCTCCAAAACTACATTTAATTAGTACTAAATTAAAGTGCGTTTGCCATTGACCTTTCTTATTTATTTCGATCAATGTTTTCTAAAAATGGAATCACACGTCAGCTATATATACACATGACTTTTAATTTAATTTAATTTTTTCATTAATTTAGTTGATAAATGGCGTGTATAACATGCAATTTGGCTTTCAATGACAAACCGCCGTGATTGGGAAGCCTTCAAAGTCCAAACACGACACGAACTCAATTTGTTTTTCGAATTAGTCCGCTGCAATTCCAGACGTTCACCGACGACACACTACTATTTACAGACTTTTTTAATACTCTCGCCGCAAATTTCACGTAATAAAAATATATATATAAAAATTAATTAATGATAAAATTATATATTTATATAAATCATAAATATTTATATAAATAAAGTGATTATTGAAACTAATAAAAGATAGACTGAAAATAATACTTTCGCTTATATACGAACGCGTTTAGAGATTTTTTTTTATCTTTAAATAGCATGATGCTTTTATAATATTAATATACAAATAATTAATGATTTAATAAAGAGAAAAAAAGAATAAAATTATAAAATAAGGGACGATTTATGTAAGTTAAGTTATTGACATTGATGTGTAAAAACTCTCAAGTTGTCATCTATTCAAGATTAATGCTATTGCTACAAAATTGTGGTATACAAATTATGGCGTGATATATATCGCTCAGTCATGCGATTATTTGGTCATGTAAATTCCAACAAAATCAAGAATTGATAAATGATCAATAATAACATATACACTTAGACCGCCACATCATAATTTATATACATAATTTTATAAGAATCACATCACTCTCTATTCAAGTCATGTGTAATTAATATTTATATATTTAAATAGATATCGTACTTTTTAAATACATATAAAAATAAATGTATCTAAATATTATCAAAATCTAATTATATTAATTTTTAAAAAATTCTAAAAATACTAAACATTAATTATTAAAATTAATATGAATAATTTAAATATATATAAATTTTATAAAACGAAATTCGAAAGTGCACAGAAAGAAATATTTCATAGCTGACGTTGGTTTCCAAAATCGTTCACGGATCACTTTTCATTTTATCCCTAAGTAAATTTTAAAATCAGTCATTTTGAACGGAAATATGTTTATTGTACTAGTTAAAAATCTTTTTTTTTTTTTTATTGAAGCCCACTATCAAGACAAATAATAATTGCAAAAAATACAGTGGGGGTGCTTGCTTTCCCGTTTAACTAAAACGTGCTTTTGATAATTATTTATGTCTTTTTCTTTTTACTTTTCTTTCTTTTTTTAACTCCTCAATCCAAACAAAAATCAAAGGTCAAATGAATGCTCAAAATCTCAGTTAAACCCAACCCCCCCACCCCGCCCCCACAAGTCTCTCTCTCCTTTCTCTCTCTCTCTCCAATGGCTGTCAAGTAGACCATGAGAGCATCTCCAAGCTTCAAACTTTAGCTTCTTCTCTATTATGACTTGGTTCTTCATTTGACATTCTAAGCTTCAAACTTTTTCTATTCTTGTGTCTTAAAAAAAAAAAACAGCACATTGGAGTTGAAAACTCTTTGGTATTCGTGTTCCCATTCTAACTTTTGTTAAAGACCCATTATCTCTCATTAAAAAAAAAGACCCCAAATGTGAGATAAAGCAGCTATAGCTTCTCACAAAACTCCTGCTCAAGATCTGTTTTTGGGATTTCTAAAGCTTAAATTTTTATTTCCCTCTTTGAAGTTCAAGAGGAGAACCCAGCTTTGTCTTCTTAGCTTTGGTCTCTTAATTTTGTTTTGTTTTGTGCTTGTTGCTCTTGTCTGTTTTTGTTTTAATTTAAAAGATGGGAAGTAAGTGGGAAAAAGTAAAGCAAGCTTTGGGACTGAAATTGTGTGTATATGTGCCAACAACTTCGTCTTCTCAGGATTCACCACCAGAGAGATTATCTAATGCTGCTTTGCTATCACCAGCAAATTGGGACATTAACACTTCTAGGCCAATGACTCCAACACCATCTTCTCATGGTCTGAGGTTGTCTAAAAGTGGAAGCAAATCTTCAAAGGTATGTAAATATCTCCTAGTCTTGGTTAAACTATGTTTTTAGTGCTTGTTGTTTTGTGGTTTGCTTGGTTAGTTGGTTTGTTGTTTTGACTATGAAAAGTAAAGTGAAGAACTTTAGGTGAAGTCGGGTTTTACATTTTGTTTTGAAGTATCATTAAAGGAACTGGATTTAACTGGATTGATTGCATTTTACATGATCTATTCATTTTATGGTATAAATTCTGTTTGTTGAGTACTTTATTCGAGTATAGAATTCGATTATTCTCCTTTTTGTGTCTTGTTTTATGCTGAAAAATCGGCCAAAGAGCGAAAGCAAAGTCTCGTGGTAATCTATTTTTTGTTCTGTAATCAAGTTCGTTTGAGATTTTAACATAACCATAGACTTTGTTCTTCTGAAATTTCTCTGGCCTGCTTGGGTGAGATGTTTCCAGTTTAAGCTTTTCCTCCATTAGATTTTGATGGGTTTTCTATTCATCCATTTCAAAAGATTAATCTATGACCTTGTGGTGATTGGTCTTTTCTTGTTTGTTTCTATTTCCTTGTTTTATGTCAAAACCTCTGTAGCTTCCTTGTCTTTGTGTTTTAAGTCTTCTTTTACGTATTGTTCTTATGTCAAAGGAAAGATACGTCAATAGTCAATAATTCTGAGTCTGTTATTCAATCTAATCACATATTAGCAGCTATCAAGGACTATCTGATATTATTGAGATGGGAATGCTAGGTCATGCCTTCTCATCTTTTGCTTTTGTGGGGTTAGTCTATTTGTCCCTTTCAAGACCATTAGCCATTGCCTGATTAGTAAAAGGAAAAAGTGGACTTTGATTGCCTCAGCTGTTGGCTATTAAAAATGCAACCTTTTTCTCGCCGTGAATTACACCAAACAAGTAAAACAAAGGAAAAATGAATTATTCACGTCTAGACAAAGCAAACTACCTATCCCTAGTTGTTTTGAAAAGCTTTGATTCATCCATTCAGCCGGTATCACAATTGATCATAATGTTTAAAAAGTGAACCTTTTTTATTTTATTGGGTCAGCTCCCTTATATGCACATCTACCTTTGTTGGATGCCTACCAATTGACCTCTGTTTTCCAATTTACTACGCTTGAGTGTCTGTCTTTTTGATCCTTTTAATAATGGTACTTTTGTTCCCTGGGGCCAAAGGCAAAGCCATTCACATCAAAATAGCATGGTTTCCCATCCCATCTTAGATGATCCGTCTTCTAACATACTAATTGCATAGGGCATGCATGTTGAAAACTTGAATGTTATCTACATCTACTTGCCTAAGCAAAGGGGGAAAAATTAATTCTTTATCAGTGAAAGTAAATGATTTATTGGAATTCTTTATCAGTGAAATTTGCATCAAATATTGACAAATTGCTTGTCTTTTTTTTTTTTAACAGCAAACTTGTTCGATATGTTTGACCAAAATGAAGCAAGGGGGAGGCCAAGCTATTTTCACAGCAGAGTGCTCACACTCCTTCCACTTCCATTGCATTGCTTCAAATGTAAAACACGGCAACCGAATATGTCCAGTTTGCCGAGCAAAATGGAAAGAAATACCTTTCAGAGGTTCCACCTTAGATCCTCCTCCACCAGGGAGAGCATCAGTCAGCCCCACTGGTTGGGCCCACAATGAGGAAGCCCTGATGAATATAGTCCGACGGTTACCTCCTCCTCGTCGAGATTTGAGCCGGCGACACATCGTGCCACTATTTCAAGCTCCTGAACCAAGTGTTTATGATGATGACGAATCTTTAGATCAACAACCTGTGTTTCTAAGATCTTGTGATACGAACAGCTCAAATCGTAGTTCGGCCAGAACGATAGAGATCGGAACATACCCAGAAGTCTCTTCAATTTCACAGTCCACTTCTCATGACAATTTCACAGTCTTGGTCCATCTAAAAGCTTCTTCCACAAGTAAGCGACAAACTCCCAGCACGAGTCAGGCTAACTTGCCGCAACTTTCTCAAAGTCGAACTCCTCGTGCTCCAGTTGATCTTGTAACAATTCTCGACATCAGTGGTAGCATGGCAGGTACCAAGCTTGCATTACTTAAACGTGCAATGGGATTCGTTATACAAAACCCTTGGCCCGAATGATAGGCTCTCTGTTATTGCATTTTCTTCGACGGCTCGTCGTCTCTTTCCTCTTCGTAGAATGTCTGATACTGGAAGGCATCAGGCACTTCAAGCTGTTAACTCTTTGGTTGCAACTGGTGGTACCAATATAGCCGAAGGTGTGAGAAAGGGTGCAAAGACTATGGAAAATCGTGGGAAAAAATCCCGTCGCAAGTATTATTCTGCTGTCTGATGGGCAGGACACTTACAATGTCAGTAATTCTGGTACTAATAATAACCGAACCTTGCCAAACTACAAACAGCTTCTCCCTTCGTCTATTCACTCGGGATTTCAAATGCCAGTTCATGTTTTTGGCTTTGGGGCGGATCACGATGCTTCCGTCGATGCATTATATATCGGAGATATCTGGAGGAACCTTTTCCTTTATCGAGACTGAATCTGTGATACAAGATGCATTTGCTCAGTGCATTGGAGGGCTTTTGAGTGTCGTGGCGCAAGAGCTACAAGTCGGAGTCGAGTGTATCCACCCTGGTCTTCGCCTTGCCTCGGTCAAAGCCGGAAATTACCCAAGTCGTGTCGTCAACAATGGACGGAACGGAGTTATCGATGTGGGGGATTTATACGCTGATGAAGAGAGAGATTTTCTGGTTTTAATCAATGTTCCACAAGAACCTTCTGGAAATCCAACATCATTGCTTAAAGTAAGATGTGTATACAAGGATCCCTTGACTAAAGAATTGACGACATCAGAGAGTGAAGAACTTATAATCTCGAGACGAGACGTTGTTCGACAAGTGGAAACCTCCATTGAAGTGGATAGACAACGGGAACAGGTTCCAAGCTGCCGATTCGATGGCACACGCAAGAATTGCAGCTGAGAGGGGTGACTTAGCCAGTGCAGCTTCTGTACTTGAGAATTGTCGCAGGACGTTGTCGGAGACCGTATCAGCTAAATCTGGGGATAGGCTTTGTATTGCATTAGATGCTGAGCTGAAGGAAATGCAAGAGCGAATGGCAAGTCGACACGTGTACGAAGCATCCGGTAGAGCATATATTCTATCAGGAATGAGTTCACATTCATGGCAAAGAGCAACAGCCCGAGGAGACTCTACGGATCGGATCGAGTCTCGTTCAGGCCTATCAAACTCCATCAATGGTCGAGATGCTTACACGTTCTCAAGCCATGCTACTCGGTAGCCCATCACCAGGATGGCCTTTGCTACAACCAAATCCAAGGTAACCTTCAAGGAGGTCACCTTCAAGGAGGTCACACTTCAAATTAAACATTACTGTAATTGTTTTCGAATATTTATTTGGTGGGGATTTTTTTTTATTATGTGATTTTGTTCCCTGTCTAATGTGTAAAGTAATGAGAACTGGTAAATGGCAAGAGTTTTGTATTGGGGGGATGGGGTAAAGGAAAGATCCCAAGGTAGGGGTCTCACAAGATTTTGTTCTAGGTTTTTTTGGGATGGTGTATATTCTGGGTATAAGTTTGTAGTTGTGGAAAATGGTTGGGGGGCAAATATATGGTTTTACCTTGTCGTTAACGTCTTCTCTCTTTGCATATTCTTTTGAGTTTTCATCAAGGTAATCAAGTCTGCAGAGAACAACATTCTGATATAGAAATAGAAGCAACAAAAGATGAGCAATTGAGCATAACCTAGAAATTTGATTCAGTTCATAGCATTATTAGTTAATGACTGACATTAAATGACTGTTAACAAACAACTTGTCTGATTCTCAATGATTGAGAATGTGAACGTACAGTGTACCTGACATGACAGCAATACATTTTTTTGCCTGCAAAAGAGAATGGGGATGAAAAAACAAACATATAAAAGGAGAAGTGAATCATCTCTTCCATGTTAAAAGCCTGGAGCTAGTTTCAGAGGTCAAGATTAGATGCCCTGTCCCTCATAGTTGAAACACTTCTAAGAATCTAAAGTTGCATGTTTAAAGTCTTTTGAGTGTGTTTCAAACGTCACTTGGAAAGGGACATAACCCTACATTTTTAAGCACCCACAAAACTCTTGACTTGGATTTATAAAGGAAACTCACATGCAATGTCAGGCAAGCCAATCTAAAGTTAGAGATGACATGCATGGTCCATATCATTTCATGCAATACGAGTATACGATCAAGTCAATGATTCTACTTTCGTATTACAACACTATATAGTTAAGAAACCAAATTCTTAACAAGCTCTTATAACTTAATTATTGGATTTAAACAGAGATTAATTGTAACTTGTAGGTGATACATACATATTCCTCAATCAATCCTTTTACTTGTATTTATTTAGCTGTTCTACGAGAACTTGATTTAGTGGCTCTTTCCAAAACGTGCGAATGCAAAACGTATCAGCTCATAGCAAATTTCAAAAGTTACATCTGCAAGGTTCATTTGAACGTTACGTGAAGCAATAACGACATGCTAACAAAGTCGACAACAAACAACAACCCTAAGATTTTAAGCAAATGCAGTTCACATTAACAGCGAGATCTCCCCTGTCCAAAAACTAGCATGACCTGCTTTCATTTGGCTTAGGATTTCTTTTGTACTCGTAGTTGTCTATGTTCACCTTCTGCTGCAAATCCTGAGTAACAGAGAAACAACATCGTAAGTTCAAAGTATCACAAAAGTGTAGCATTGCTGGAAACACGTCATGGAAGTCCCACCATACCTTTATTAATTAGTTCATCCTCTAAAGATGTATTTTTTGGTTTATATGCATTTATGGGTCCCGTTCTTAACAATGTTTCCTTAGCCTCAATGATCTCCGATTCTCAATCATCTCTGACCTTGGCAATATCCTTGCTGAACATTGAACATCAACAAAGTCTTAGTAATAAACTAACGATAATAGCTCCAGATGAGTATAAACTCAAACTAAAAATTCAATCTCAAGTCAATTGTACGAGCTTACGTTTTTCCGACTCTATCCTAGCTTTGTAATTACAACTATTAGTTGATCGAGTGTGGAAATCTTCTCTGGAAGTTCCTACAAGAATATTTGCAATATCTGTTCAATTCTTTGAGTGCGATGTTTTGTTTTCCTATAAATAAGGTCGTCATCCTGTTCAATCTCGGTAGGAGAGCTTACAGATTTGAACCCGCGACCATCGGTTCGATAATCTCGATGCTCTAACCGACTGAGCTAATGTGCCACTCAATAAATATTTAGAATGGTATTATTTTTGTTTAAAAAACCTAATATATTGCCTTTTTGATCTTCTAATCGGGACAGTCTATTAAATATGAAGAAAAATCAATTTTCAATCGAGACCATCTATTTCTCCTCTAAAAACTTATAAGAGAAGTATGCAATCTACAATTCTATATTTATTTATTTATCCTTAATATGATTATTATGCTTTAGAGAGCTAAATATATGTAATGAAGAGCTTTCTTTCACCTGTACGTTGCGTTTTGTTTGTTGGATCAAAAACCATATTGAATTTTAGATGGTGTATGAAAATTGCTCTTATATTAATTTGTTGCTTGCATGACAAGTCACTGTTCATATGGAATTTTCCAGCCCATTCCGATTAGGAAGATGATCGATAGAATGTTAAATAAATATTATATATATAAAAGAATTGCTCTATTGAGCAATATGTTCTACTTTAATGAAGAATTTCGCTAATACAATCTGTTAAAACCATCTAAGCCTATCGCTCACATTAATATTTAGCAATGCTCTTAGATGTAAAATTTTACTTTTTCACCATACCAAATCCGTTTCTCATCCACAATTTATGTTTCACCTAATCTGCTAATCAGTCATGCTTTTCATCTCTTATTGTGTCTATAAAAGACTAGGGTACGAGATAGTTCCATATAATGAGTAATGAATAACTAATTTTGCTCTTTGAAGCATTGGAATGAGAGATTATAAGGGCGTTGTAACATTTCATATTGCTATAAATTTTTTAACTGACATCGAATGGCAATATCAAGTTGCAATAATGATTTCTGTTTCAATATAACCATCAAACTCTCTTTCTCTGAATTCTTTATTTAGTTTCCTCCCTTGGCTTCAAATTGTGCAGATTGTAGGAATGAGAGATTACGACAAAAGTGCAGCTTAGTTTCATTTTTCTTTTCGAGAATGGCTGAAAATTATAGCAAGTAGCATTTTTCGTCGTCATCACTCGATTGCTACATTCTTCTTTCTGCTTCTTTAACAATATTATGACAGAAACAAAGAGAAGTTGCTACTTTAATTAGTCTATAAAAGACTATTGATATGAAACTAATTTTAGTCTTTGAAGCATATCATGAAACATTGAAATGAGAGATCATGAGGGATGTGCAACTTCATATTGTTACAGATTTGCCAATGAATCACAATATCAAGTTGCACAGCCCATCATAGTCACTCATTGCAATTTGTTTTCGAAGGAATAAGAGTGAGAGAGATAATCAAACGTTTTCGCAGAAATGGAGTCGAGAGAAATATCCAACTTAAACACCATTTGCTTCCAATCCAAACACCAAGTCGCATGTGGCAACTCACTGAAAATTGCGAAAACAGACGATCTGGCCTTAAACTCACCAACATTCTCTTGTAGACAAATACAAAATCCATAGATTAAAGAACAAACTACATATGTTGACCATCCACAAATAAATTTATAGGCTTAAATTTCTGGTTCTTGACATTGTCCGGACCTTTCTTTCTTTAGAATAAGATTGAAAAAAGTTCACGTATTTACAAATGTTTGTTGATTTAAAACAAAAGTTACTCAAGCAGAAAAGATTGAAAGTGCATTTCCTAGAAAATCTTGAAGTGGTGCAGGTTTTGAATGGTTGAAGAGGTGGCTGTTTGGCTAAGGAACTGATTCGCACCTTAACAAGCGAAGGAAAATTGTCTTGAAAGGCTTGTTAAGATCCGAGTTGTAGGCTGGTTCAGTGCATGCCCTGTTTTGTGCTTGTTACCGAGTCGTAGCCTAGTTCAGAACTTACCGGTTGTAGGCTACTAGGCTTGTTGCGTGCTTACGTTACTTCCGAGTTGTCGGCTTGTTAAGAGCTTACGTCCCTCCAAGTTGTAGGTCTATTAAAATAATATTGCCTCCTCCCTCAGAGTTGTAGGCCTGCTAACGTATTACCTTGCAAAATATTAATTTTGTTTATAAACCACTTCTTCCTTAAAACAACATTTTATTGACTACAGATCAATTGAACTAGTTGATGATTCCGATCAATTTGTTTCTGTTTCCGATCAGAAGTTTTGTTACAAAAGATTTCGACCTTAATTAAAACTGAACCATCACATTAGTATATTGTTGAATCCATATCGCAAATTCATTGTTGAATCCATCTCATTGCAGAAAGATTCAAAAGTAAACTGTTGGCTGCAATTAAAATTGAGAAAGTTTTTAATAATTTCAGGTAGTGATTTGTAAACGTTGGCAAGTTCAGGTAGCGATTTGTATAAAAAATAAGCTGAGGTATAATCGTATAGATTTGTAAATTGAAGTCAAGTTCAGGAATGACCAATATATTCCCCTTCTGTAAGCATTTGACTTTTTCGATAATTTTGCTAAGTGTTTTTTTTTTTTTTTTTTTTTTTTTTTTTTTTTTTTGCAAAAGATGATTTTTTGAAAAATAAAATAAAATCTAAGCAAATCCTCCATTTAAAAAAACCACATCCATCTAAAAACTCTTCTCTGAAAGTTCCAAAGAATACAAAAGACAGATCTAATAAGAGTGACATTAGACTATTATTATAAAAGAGTACATAACAGTGTTTTTATGACATACAATGAGGACGTAAAGTAATGACGTAAAACTATAAGGATCGAAATAAAATCGGTTACAAAGATAAAAGACTAAACTACAATTGTCCTAATAAGATCATTGCTGAAAGATGTAAACTGTTGGCTGTATTAAATAAGTCAACAGAGAGCCAGGCTGTGCTAATGAAACCATATACATGTGGATCATGTGGATAGATAATTAATTTAGTCGACCAAAACAATCAATAAGGTTTTTCTCTTGTTAGGAAAAACTGTTATTCCCTTCACAAACACAAGTACCTTGCAAGCAAGAACTATGGCAGAGATTTTCGTTTCGGCAATTCTTCAGGTATTATTTGACAGGATAACCCCTCAAGCTCGTGACCTGTGGAATCTTGCGTTCCGCGAACGACTCGAGAAGAAGTTGGAGAAGCTGAAGAATGTGCTGCTGACAATTCAGGCAGTGCTCGTTGATGCGGAGCAGAAACAAGTGACGAATACGGCTGTCAAAGAGTGGTTGCACGATCTCAGAGACTTGGCTTATGATGCTGAAGATGTACTCGATGAGTTTTCCACTGAAGCTTTGAAGCGAAAAGTGATGGCCGAGCGACAAAGCAGGCACCAGCAAGTTGAAGAAACTTGTCCCCGTTCGTTTTACTCCGACTGGACTTATGTCCAGGTATGAGATGGGTTCAAAGATAAAAGAGATCACCAGCCGTTTCAACCAAGTCTCTGAAAGGAGAAATCTTGCTTGGTTTGCAGGAGATCGCTGCACCATCTGGATTTACTGATGCTTGGCAAAGAACTCCCACCAGTTCTCTGGCAGACATTATTCGTTTCTTTGGAAGAGACGATGACAAGAAGAATATCATTGATCTCTTGAAAGCAGACGATTGCAGTTTAAATGAGGCCAACTACTGTGTAGTACCTATAGTTGGAATGGGAGGATTGGGTAAAACAACTCTTATCCAACATGTTTATCATGATCAGGAATTGAAAGATCATTTCCAACTAAGAGCGTGGGTCTGCATCTCTATCGAGTTTGACGTTCTGAGAATAACTAAAGACATTCTTGAAGCGATCACTTCTCAATCTTGTGGTTTGGAAGATTTGGATCCAATTCAACGAAAATTGGAAGAAGCTCTAGCTCAGAAAAAGTTTTTGATTGTGTTGGATGATGTGTGGAACAAGAACCATGCTTTATGGGATGCTCTACGACGTCCCTTTATGGCTGGAGCGCGTGGAAGTAAAGTGATCGTGACTACTCGTGACGAAGGAATAGCTAAAATGATGCGAGATGTCAAGTCCCATGAGCTTCGACAATTGTCCGATGAAGATTGTTGGTCTATCTTTGAGAAGCATGGTCTTGAAAATAAAGCTATGTTTGAAAATTCAAGTCTTAAATTTCTTCGTCACAAGATCATTGATAGATGCAGAGGAGTGCTTTTGGCCGCTCGAACTCTTGGTGGTCTACTGCGATCCAAGCCAATGGATGGATGGGAGCATATCTTGAATAGCAACATATGGAGCTTACCCGAAGGCGAAACTGATGTTTTTCCAGTTCTTAGATTGAGTTATCACTATCTTCCTCCAGAATTGAAGAGGTGTTTTGCATACTGTGCAATTTTTCCACAAGATTATCGTTTCAAAGAGAAAGACTTGGTACGTTTGTGGATGGCAGAAAGTTTCATTAAGCAATCCGAAGAGAGCGAAGAAATAGAAGAGGTTGGAGGCAGGTACATCCATGAGCTAGTTTCAAGGTCAATGTTTCAGTTGTCGAGTAATGATGGTTCCCTATTCGTTATGCATGACCTTATCCAAGAGCTAGCACAATGGGCTGCTGGTGAGAGACATGCTTTCGAGTGGAAGATCATATGGAGAAATCTAAGCAATGCCAAGGAATTATAAGGGCTCGCCATTCGTCCTACATGCGTGGTTATTGGGATGGCATAAAAAAGTTTGAAGCATTTCATGGAGGTAAGTGCTTAAGGACTTTCTTTCCTACTTCAATGGATCTCCGATGGAATCCTAAAACCCTTATAACCAACAATCTTCTCTTGAGTTTGTTGCCAAAGTTGAACAAGTTGAGGGTACTGTCTCTTAGTGGATATGACATCACCGAAGATTCCTGATTCAATTGGAGATCTAAAGCACCTGAGGTATCTCGATCTTTCTGAGACTCGAATTCAAATTTTACCAGAAGCAACATGCTCGTTATACAATCTACAGAGTTTGACATTAAGCGATTGTTCAGGCCTCAAAATGTTACCATCATGAATATGCAATCTAATCAATTTAAGACATCTTGAAATTACAAACGTGGATTTGTTGGAAGCGATGCCAGCAGGATTGAAAGAATTGAAGTCGCTTCAAACATTGTCGAGTCTTGTTTTGATGGGAATATCAAATGTTTAAGCGGAACGATTTGGCATTTCAAATTTGGAGGCCATTACAGATGCTTGTGATACAAAGGAGGTCGATTTGAACAAGAACCAACATATAAATAAATTAATGTTGAAGTGGAATTCAAAATTCGATGAATCTCGAAATGCTTCAACGGAACAGATCGTGCTCAACATGCTGAGACCACATGAAAAGCTTCAAGAGCTCCAAATCCAAAATTATGCTGGTGTTGAATTTCCACATTGGTTGGGAGATGTTTCTTTCTCTAACATCAAATGCATAACCATAGAGAATTGTATAAATGCACATTTTTGCCACCACTCGGCCAGCTGCTACATCTTACCGAGCTTTTCATCAGTGGAATGTCAAGCATAAAACATATAGGAGCAGAGTTTTGTGGGAACGGTAGAATCCACTTGGCGCCTTTTCCATCCTTAAAGACTCTACATTTCCAAAATATGGCAGAATGGGTGGTTTGGAATCCTTCATGATCACTCCAACCATCAAGGTGAAAGCTTCCCCTGCCTACGTCAACTGTCAATTAAACATTGTCCAAAACTGACTGGAAAACTTCCGGCACGTCTTTCTACCTTGGAGCAACTTACAATTCACAAATGTGGACAGTTAATCGTCTCAATTTCAAAACCTCCAAAGCTCAGGAAGCTATGGATTGAAAGGATGTGAAGAAATAGTGTACGAAGGTGAAGTTGAAGATTTAAGCTCACTGCGTGAAGTGATCTTTTCAGAAATATCCAAGTTGTCAAATATGAAAGAAGACTTCATGCCAATATTGATGGAAGTGAAAAATCTAAGAGTCGGTGGGTCTTGTGAAGATATAACCAACTATTGGAGTCTACCACGCACACTTGAAGTTTGCGAGCTGTATGGTTGTCCGAGGATTGAGCATTTACCAGCAGCATTGTGTGGCCTCATGTCTTTAAGAGAGCTACATATTACTGCATGCCATAGACTTGTATCCCTTTTCAGTGCCATAGTTCCATCATCTCTACATAAACTGAAAATACAATGTTGTATAAATTTACAAACTTTGTTCGACATCCATATCGACACTAGTGGCAGCTCAACGACATGTTTTCTAAAGAAGTTGGAGATTAGCTACTGTGATTCTTTACGGAACTTATCATCCAGAGGTCAGTTACCTTCTTCGCTCACACACCTTAACATTATAGGATGTAGGCAGCTCGAGTCCATAATGGAGACGTCATCCGGTAATAACACGTGTCTTGAAGAGCTTAGAATAGATGATTGCAAGAACCTCCGATCATTGCGTGGCCTCGTGTCTCTAACAGAGCTATATATTAAGAAATGCAACAGTCTTGTGTCTCTTTTCAGTACCATTTTGCCATCATCTTTACATAAATTGGAAATAGACGATTGCAAAAATTTGCAAACTTTGATGGATGATGAGAACGGGAATATTAACAACACAAGCAGCTCATCAACATGTTTTCTGAAGGAGATGAAGATTAATAAGTGTCCTTCTTTAAGGTGTTTATCATCCAATGGCCAGTTACCTTCTGCACTCACACACCTTAACATCAGAGAATGTGTGCAGCTAGAGTCCATAGCGGAGACATTTCTCAATAACACTTGTCTTGAAGAGCTTATCATAGAAGCTTGTGATCGTCTCCAATACTTACCAGAGGGCCTAAATAGACTCATTAATCTTCGATTTTTGGTTTATCTAACTGTGAGTGCATCACATGTTTACCGGAAGGAGGGTGGCCCACCACTAACAGATTGAAGGAGGTTCTGCATTGGTGATTGTTCGAATCTGGAGTTGGTAGTACCCAACTGCATGGATAACCTGACATCCCTTAATTCGTTGGAGCTATGTTACAATCCAAGGATGGTGCTCGTCCCAGAAGAAAGATTCCTTAGCAACTTGACAACCTTGTGGGTTTGGGGAATGACTTGCAAACCACTACTTCAATGGGATAGATTGAACAAACTCACATCTCTCACAAAACTTGATATACAGTATGCAGACATGGAGAGATTAGAAATGGATCTGCCCCCACGTCTTTCTTGTCTGAGTATTGATTTATTCTCCAATGTGAAATATTTGAACTGCTTTCGCAAGCTCAACTCTCTTGAAGAATTGACGATTAGTAGATGTCCAAAGCTCAAGTCCTTGCCAAAGGAGGGCCTGCCTCCTTCACTTTTTGAACTAACTGTGTACAGACTGTCCCCTCCTGGAAAAAGAATGTAAAAGGAATGAAGGAAAATACTGGTCCATGATATCTCACATTCCTAGAGTTCACATAGGTGTGTGAGTGGAGAAGAAGAAAGCCCTTAACAATATTGCCTAGGTTCGTCTCTTCAAGTTTTATCATATCAAAAACTGTTCACAATAATGTCATATCTACAATAATTAGAACTTAGAACTTGGAAATTTTTCTGTCTTCTGATTTTTTATTTTTGATCAAATGCAGATAAAATGGCACAATTTTTTCTTTCTTGTCTTGCACAGAGCTGTTTTGTGGTTAAAAGCGTCGCAGCCAAACTTTTGTTTTACTGCAGCAGAGTTCCGTTCTCAGCAGGGATTGTTTATTGGAGTAATACGAGTCATACAATCAGGCAAAGCAGAGGTTCTTGAAAATAATTTCCAGATGTCAAGCTTAGAGCTGAATTATACTTTCTTTAGGCCATGCTGATAACTTTTTATATTTAGTCACTGTTCTTTTCTTGCTCACAAGCTGGTATGTAGCTTGTTCTTATTATAACTTAATGTAATTTCATTATGGTTAGATTATGATTGTATAGGCATGGTTTTTTGGGCTTGTTTAGAGGGCAATGTGGTTTTAGTCTATTCGCACTGATCATCACTCTCTTAACTTTTACTACTAATACTTCCCCCATTATCAAAAAGAAAGAAATGAAAGTTTATATGAGGGTGCAGGCAAGCTGGATTGAACTCCAGTTATACTAACTTTAAACAAAAACTGATTTTGTTTTTGCATTATCAGAGTTGATTCAGAGATAAATTAAGCCAGTTCTCAGTGAACTGTATTGTCTTAATTTAATATTTCGGTAAGTAAATAAGTGGTAAAAATCGACATATATTGACCTGTTTGCATGCTCTAAGAAAGATAATGAAAAAAAGGAACGCAGACAACTTAATAGCACCAGGGAGTAAATGCTTTTCGTCCTCCCTATAAGATACTCAATAGCTTCAAAATTAAAGATGAACGATGAGCATAACCTTCAAAATTGATTCAGGTCTGAGCATTAATTAATAACAATCACATAAAATGACTGTCAACAAACAGCTTATCTGATTCTGAATGATTGAGAACGTGAATGTAGAGTGTACCTGACTTGACAGCAATACAAGTTTTTTGCCTGCAAAAGAGAATGGGGAGAAAAAAACAAACTTGTAAAAGGAGAAGCTGAATCATCTCCTCCATGTTAAAAGCCTGGAGCTATTTTACAGAGTTCAAGATTAGATGCCCTGTCCCTCATAGTTGAAATACTTCTAAGAATCTAAAGTTGCATGTTTTAAAGTCTCTGGGTGTGAACTTCAAAAAAAAAAAAAAAAAGTCATTCAGTGTGTTTCAAACGTCACTTGGAAAGGGACCTGACCCTACATTTTTAAGCACCCACAAAACTCTTGAATTTGATTTAAAAGAAAACTCACATGCAATGTCAGGCAAGCCAATCTAAAGTTAAATATGACATGCATGATGCATGGTTGATTTCATTTCATATTTCATGCAATTCAGTATGATCAATGCAGTTCATAATTTGTTAGTCAATATTCGTAACAAGCTCTAAAAATTTGTTCTGTCCAAATTCTTAAGATTTCTTTTTCCGGACTGAATGAAACAAATTGGGAAAACAAAGCAGGAAATGTGAAGGAAAGATGGTAAATCAAAACAACTCTTATAACTTTATTAATAGATTTGAAACAGAGATTGTAACTTGTAAGGTAATACATACATATTCCTCAATCGATCCAATTCCTTGTATTTATTTAGCTGTTCTACTTCAAAATGTATCAGCTCATAACAAATTTCACAAAGTTACATCTGCAAGGTTCATTTGAGCGCTACATTGAGCAATGCCTTCATGTTAACAAAATCGACAGCAAACAACAACCCCTAAAATTGTAAGCAAATCGATGATCATATCTTCATCGTAACAGAGAATCTCCCCTGTCCAGAAACTAGCTTGACCTGCTTTCATTTGGCTTAGGAATTCTTTTGTACTCGTAGTTGTCTATGTTCACCTTCTGCTGCAAATCCTGAGTAACAGAGAAACAACATCATAAGTTCAAAGGTATCACAGGAGTGTAGCATTACTCGAAACACATCATGAAAGCCCCAACATACCTTTAGTTCATCCTCTAAAGATGTATTTTTTGGTTTATATGCATTAATGGGTCCAGTTCTTGACAATGCTTCCTTAGCCTCAATGATCTCCCATTCTCGATCATCTCTCACCTTCGCAATATCCTTGCTGAACCACAACAAAGTCTTGTCAATGTAATAAACTAAGGATTATAGCTCCAAGACGAGAATAAACTCAAAATACAAATTCAATCTCAAATGGCACCAAATTCAGTCTTAATCTGAATATAACTTTTTTCCTAAGCTTTCTAACATACCCTCGGATATAAACTGATAAGAGAGACAGAATTCTTTACTCAAAAGTTCATACCAAGAACCAGGAAAATGAAATCTATACTCAAGCATGAATATAAATGTATATTACTCAATATGTACTTCAACATTGTAGTAATGTTACTAGTGTTTTCCTATCCATAAGCAACTATTAACAATTTAACATACACGGCTTGAAATCACAATTGGGGATAAAATTGTAAGTGATTCTGACCTTCCTTGTAACATATGACCAAGGCCAATTGCACCACACACTGTAAGGGAGATCATGGGAAGACCATATCTGAAAAATGGATTCTTTCTTCCCCATCTTTTAGAATGAAGACGCCGAACTCTGAAATTTTTACACTCGTAGCTGCTGAAACTTTACTGGGTTTCTGAGATTGACTCCTGTGAATCCATCTCAATCGTTGACATAATTCAAACACACTGCGAATAAAAGCAGCTGAATTTCATAATCGAATGATCATCAAAATAATAATTTAGCTCAAAAACAGCCTCGAAATAATCGAATCGGGTCAAAGATTCATCATACCTTCAGTGTTTGATATGGGAAATTTCTATTGAGGCGGTAGTGTTGAGCGGACGGAGAGGTAGCCGGGACCGGGAGAGAGATGAATCTGACCGTTGGCCGTGGAGGAGGAAGTTTAGTACTGAGAAATTGAAGTTCATAATTGGGCTGGGCTGAGTTTGTTTTGGGCTGGGCCTAAAGTTTCAATGATATTGATTATTTCTAGAGAAGTTGCAGTACAGAAATCCTAAAGCAGGATTCTCACTTTCCAGGATAGATAGAGCAGTTTCAGAATAGATTAGTTCTTTCAAATTCAATCAGTAGGAAATTTATTTTTTTGTTTAAGAATGATCAGAAGACATCTAAGCAGGTTCTGAATGAATTTTATCGGTGATTCGTTCCGTAAAATGTCTGGATCAATCCAATTTTGATTCTTTGTTAATGTAGAAATGAAGCAAGTTGATATCTTGATTAGAAAATAACATTTCATATTGTTTCTAAATGGTCAATTCTGCATTTTGTTTGGGTAGGAACAGAGTTTCTTCCAGTTCAAGCTTTCAGAACTCAAATATAAAATATTGCATACCGAAGATACGGGAAATTTATTGCTAAATGATGTCTAGATGTGAAGATCATAATTACAAGATCGACTTTCTACCAAGAAAAGCGCTAGAAAACAGACTAAACAAATAACAACTTGTCTCTAGAGATTAAAAAAAAAAAAAAGAGAGAAGAAAGACTCGGATTCATTCTTCTAAATCACCATTCTTGAGATCAACCTTTCCATTGTCAAGAGCTGGTGGTGGTGTTGATGCCTTCTTCTTAGGACTGATAATTTTGGATGCCTGTTGCTGATCAAAGCGTTTCAACTTTAATCTAAGACCTAACTTTTTAAGAAAGCATTCCAGACTCCTTTTGTTTTCATTAGCTTCATCAAGCTCTTGTTTCATATTCGAGCATTCTTTCTCGAGGTCAGACACCCGTTCTTTCATGTCATCACCTGGCAGAATGAGATCTCCAGAATGATTCTGGCCGTTCTCGAGGTTGTCGTTGACAAAGCACCAACCAGCAACTGATGTTCGGAGCCGAAGCTGTTCAAAGAAGAGAACTTGGACGATCACTCGAAGTGGCAGCCTCTCATTCTGGGCAGCATGGGTACTTGCTTCTAGTGAGAGCTTCTGGACATTCATGAGACGACACAGTTGTTCTCGTTCAGAATCAGTTAGCCAATGATGAGCCTGAAAGGAAGAACAAACTTGTAAGCAGTTTGTATGGAAATGGATCGAAGACCGAAACGGAGCAGACTGAGCTGAACCAAACAGGTTTGGTTGGCTTAATCGGTCGATTTCGGAATTAAATGCCCGAAACCGACCAAATAGAACTGGTCTCGGTTTTTGATTTTCCAAACCCATAAATGCACAGTTGAGAAATGATTATACTTTACCTGGAGGTACACGTCAATTGCCCGATAGATTCCATCATCAATGGTCCTGGCATAATCAGGGATGACACCAGCAAGCGACTGGAATTTGGGCAATTTCAGATTAACATCAGGTGCCACCTCAGCCAAATAACCATCAACTAAATTGGCCACCATTGTAATTGGGGTCAATGAATGTGGACCACCCTCTATCAATTGTTCATCATCTACTATAGAATTCGAAGCAATATCATTATTTGCATCCTTATCAGCCACCATGAAGTGATCCAGAATCCTCTGCACACAGTCAATATCATAAAGTGTCTCAACAGAATACGCCGTGTTCGGTATCAAAAGATCTACATGAGCCGCTTGATCCAACTGTGCCCCAATCCGTTTCTCTAAATTCTCTCTACACGACAAGCATGCCTGCAAAAC
This sequence comes from Oxalis stricta, assembly GCA_024708375.1. Taxonomy (NCBI): domain Eukaryota; kingdom Viridiplantae; phylum Streptophyta; class Magnoliopsida; order Oxalidales; family Oxalidaceae; genus Oxalis; species Oxalis stricta. Next base: position 27,005 of record JANIEQ010001739.1, on the reverse strand, counting down.
CATGGACGTCCGGAGAAGCCTAAGCAGAAATTTCGTAGGGGCACGACGCCCCTTTCCTCTGGAAGCAACTCCACTATTTCTTCTAGAAGATTCCTTTCATCTATATCAAACGGGTGAGATATCGACAGCATGTAGTCTTCTGTACACCCCCCTAACAAAGGAAGATGCTTGTTTGCATAATGGACAATAGCTCCGGCAAGCCTCTCCGATTTTATGCCTACGTAATTCAACGGCAAGGATTAGTCTCTTGAAGAGTGGGAATCTCAGAAAGGAAACATCCTCGTACCACCAATCTTCAGTAACGGGAATGGGTTTGGTAGCTGTACGAATTCCATTCCAGAAGAGAGTTCCATCTGGACTCTGTGTAGGCCAGCTGAAAACGTATGGATCGACGGAAGCCTTTGTTGCCAAGGAATTTATACATCTCGAGACAATATTAACTTCCTCGGCATGAGTTAAAACTTCTTCGCAGGTCTCGAGAGCTTTAATTGTGTCATTCCAGTTTCCCAACACTTCTTCTGAGGAAAAGTTCCGTTTGCATGATGAGATTCCCCTTCTCCATATTCATAGGTCATTCGAAGATACTCGGCAGCACATCTAAGGCTGACTGCGTTCGATGAGGTTAGTTCGAATTTGACACCGTAACAGAATTTAGCTACCAGCAAGAATGTTTCAGCTCCACCTGGTAAGTCATGGAGTTGCAAAACACAGTCCCTTTCGTCCTCTTTAGACTGAATCTCCAATAAGAATTTCCAATGTGCCACTTCTGGACAGCAACGGAAACTAACAGATATGGAAAAATAACAGTCAATTCATGTCAGGACTCAGGAGTAGTTTTTAAGTTTGGCCAAGAAAAAAAAAAACTCACCTTGTGGAGATGGAAGGCGGTTTCTCCAATTTCGATGACGACATCAGTTGGAAGCCCAGTTGAGCATAGCCTACAAAAGAGGACATAGCTACTTCAGGTCCCAATTAAAACAAACCATTTTTCATTATAATCTAATACAATACACATTGAAGTTGCAATCATTCAAACACGCATTACAAGTTTGCAATCATGTGTAGTATTACACAAATTTGTGATCATCATCATCTTCATACATCCATTATTATTACACACAAAGGAGAAAAAACCCAGAATTTGAGAACGAGAGAGAAAGAGAGACTAACCATGTTTGGCCATCGGAGTAGAAAATTTCAGATTTGGATCCCAGTTTCAAGCAAGCCATGAGGAATGAATGAATGCTATTTTCATGGGCAAGCAATCTATCAATCCATCTATCTATCTATCTAATAGAAATGAATCAATCGAGATGAGATGAGAAACAATATCGGAATGACGCGTGGTCTGACTCAGTGAGTCACTGAAACGTCCTGGGTCTAGAGGAAACTGAAGAGATCGAATTCCAGGAGAAAAATCCGCAAGCAGCTGTTACTGTTAGTTACATATAATATACTTTCGTCTCACGTTTCAGGCCGTAACACATTTTTTCAGTTCTTGACATTTTTCGCAAGCGTAAAAATCCTTACGTTTTCATTAACGACTATACATGTCTCTTTATTGTTAATTTTACATATGTGTGCATTTTTATTGACGTTTAATCAGCTAATCGCGAATCAATATATTTAGTGATACGTGTCATCTCGAATTTCTGTAAATTTTTTTGAATACGATTTTATCAAAATTTCCACATTTTTTTTGCAAAATATTTGTGATCATGTACAAAAAGTGACGTGTCACTGAAACGTATCTCAATCATATGAATCCCTTAGCTAGACCAGCTGCATTAGCTAGCGTCAACGATACACCACATAGATGTCACGTTTGTGGAGTTAACTGCAGAAGGACACTTTTGGTCGCTAACTGAAAACGTGAGGATTTTTAGCCTAACGAAAAATATGAGGGAATTTTCTCAAAAGGTGTTGTGCAAAGGAGGAGACCAGTACGTTTTCTTATTTTTTTCTCTTGTAAAAACGAATTTTCTTATTCAGTGAACCAACAATTTATCCGTAGACATTCTGATCCGTCCAAATTTGATACGAACTGAGAACAATTGTATGCCAGAAAACACCATCGAACTCAATCTCGATAATAAAGCAGGATAGACAGAGATCAGTCCCGCAGAGAAGAAGACCAACCTAAGAGCAAGTCAACGGAGATAGTCAACGCCATTGGCATGCTGGTGAGAGATCAGGAGTTCACCTGAAAATGGTAGCTTATTGTTGTATCAACATCGATTAGACTTCTTTCGATCTCCGCGCTATTCTCCTCCTCCTTGCTGATCCTCGTCCTCTTCTTCCACGACCTCCAAATCGTCAACGCTGATGTCGTGTAAGATTGTTTCTCTAATTCAACAATGAAGCTTTTGATCACGTAGCACCATTGTGGGGATCATTTTTTTCTCGCATTATCGCCAATCTTGTGCTTTTCATGTGTACTGCCGTTGGCCCTCTGTATTGACGACGGTATTCATGGGTTGTGTTTTGGTTTTCAAAAGTTGTAACCTTTATCTATGCGGGTATCTGCTGTTTTAATTTTAGGTCTTGTCCACCTGTAAGCTTTTGGCCTTTTCTTCTCACTGTTATAACTTTGTTGGATATTGCAGATTGATTTGGTCATCAATATGATTATTAAGGTCTTCTTGACTTTGAAGGTATACTCTTTTGAATGTTTCCTTGGATCTTTTCAATAGTGCTTTCCGCTCCAAGTTCCTGGCTTGCTTTTATAAATGCGAGTAGTTTTTTTCTTAGGTTGAGAATACTGAGCAAGTGCTTCAGAAGTTCTTCTTGTCATTCACTTACCGAAGCTGGGACAATCTAGCATTGTGAAAGCAAGGTTGCTGCCGGAAAGAAGAAGAAATCTTATGTGGCTCTTGATGTCAACCCAAAAGAAATTCGCTTGACGACCAAATGGAGCTAAATGTTTGTAACATTTTAATTAATTCATCAGTGGTACCCAGAACTATTGTAACATTGGAAATTCTTTATAGGTTGACGTGATTTTCTGGAAAACTTTCCCCGCAGAGATAAGCCAATCAGAATCTCAATTGCATACTACCGCGATAGTGCTGTAGTACTGTCACCATCATGTAAGCAGCAGCATCACTTTTATTAAGACGCTCAGTAAAAGGTAACCATTTCTAATGGTAGAACCAACAAACCGAGCTGGCACTGAATTAAAATAGGACCGAGGAGGATCATTATCCATACTTTTTCTCCCATTATGGTTCATTTTGAGAATAACAACCCTTGCTGTTGTGGAGGAGCTTTGTACGTGAAGTGGAAATATCTCATTGGGAAGCGTTCAGGTCACAGAGCATACGCACTGGCTTTGGCGTTCTAGTGCTAAACACAAAGGGTGTATTTTCAAGGTATATATTACCTAAAACATGCTTTGCATTCTTCAAAGTGCCTATAGTTATCATTGCCAAGAGAACTTTGATGTTGTATATTCATCAGAGAGCCCTTCCTTGCAGGGTCGAATACTCACCTTAGGGCCATCTTTCAGTGGCAGATCTTCTTTCAGTGCTCGCAAAAGCTACCCCTAGGTTCATTCTGTGTACACAGAGATGAAATTTGCAACATTTCATCATCACATTTACGAATTGACTCTAAGTGTGAAATACAGGTTTAATAAAAAATTTCTCTATCATTCTTCTGGTTTTGAAAACATGCAATGTATATATTTTCTCCGAGCTCGTTCTAAATATGTGTTTAGATTGTTTACAAAATTTGATTTTGAATCGATAGGGATATAAGTTGATGGAAAATTAAAAACTCACACTTAAAGGAAATATGCCTGATGAAAGTGTAAGGTTAAAAGAGAATAATGACATTCCAGTTTAATTTGACTTATATTTATTAGGTATGTCAGATGCAGTTATCGGCTCTATTCACACTATCTTAACTACAAAATGTGATATGCTTTCTCGTTTTTATTATCTGTTGAACTGTTTGTAACTGTGTACTTTCTTCTGTTGTCTTAATAACTAGTACTCTAAAATGAAGTAATGTAGGATCCTTTTTTTTTTTTTTTTTTATTTTTTTCATACACTGCCTAAACACGTAACTTTTACAGTCAGAACTTGAATTGAAACCACGTTATCTCCCTGTTTGGAGGTTGGTGTTTACTTATCATCGGATATGGTCTACCTTTTAAAGATTTTTGAGGCTCTTAAGGCAGGCGTTATCTTGGAATTTCTGCTTGGCTGCCCTATTGCCGAGACTGTGGTAGACAAGTTGACTAACAAGGTTAGTTGAGGGCTCAGTTTATTGTTCTCCAGGTCTAGTTAGCAATTTTATCTAAAACCTTAATAATACTCTACCTAATTTCAGATATCATTAAATTTCTTGAATGCTTCCCAGAAGATCTCATAGGACCCTCTGGCTGTGGTCTCCATTTCCTGTGGAATAGTCTGGAGGTAATTAATCCTCATATAGAATATTAGGCCAATGTGTTTGATATAATAATGTGCCTTAATGGCATTCTCTGTCTTTGATAACCCTATCTATGCTGTTTCTGATAAATCCTCCCTGTCTATGATTTTAGTTCATTAGGGTGCATACATGTATTCTGACCTATATTATTGTATATTGGAATCCTAATTTTGAACTAATGATGAAAAAGATAAGGTTATATGCCAGTTTCAGAGATTCCAAAGTTGATTCCAATCAGTAGCTTCTGTCTAGAATTAAAACTTTGGTTTCAGATTTTATTTTAGCTAATCTAATTTAACCCTTTTTAGAGTACTGCTTATGAACTACGGGTGTTTATTTTTGTATTTTTATTTGGGTTCTCGAGACCAAATACTCATATCTTGATGTCATCGGAAGGCCTGTGGTGGTTCTGCAAAAGAGAAATGTCCCTGAGCACAATCCTTGCCTAGTGAGTTCTTTGACCTTGTTCTTAATTTCATAAAATCAGAATGTTGTCACATTTCAGAATTAAAGCTCCATTTTTTGTTGTTTGTATTTGGCAGGTCTTATTACACTTTCAAACCGATTTTCTATGATTGCTGAACCATTGATGCTGGCAATTGCATGTTTCCTATTTTTCGTGGCGTGTATAGCATACCTGAATGTAGATCTTTCTATACGCAAGTGATAGTCACATTTGATTCTGAACAAGGTAATTCTTTGCATGTTGATACCTACATAATACAATTTTTTTCTTTTAATGCTTTGCACATTGGTTCTGAAATTTATCTTTATTCTTCTCCAGCTCATGTCTCGTATCCACAAGTCAGTTTTAAATTCTCACACAGACAGCAGACAAAAGAGTAGGAGCTACAATTCAGATTTTCTAGCTGAACATTAATTAAAAGTTTTGTAATTTTCTTTTATAATAACGCACCTAATATTTAGAACTGACGTTATCATCGAGATACATGAAGATTTGATATCGAAAACACTTTGACATACGTGATAGAATCCATCTTTTATAGTTCCAATTGATGCCGAAAACTTTATTTGTTCACAATTCTCTACTAGTTGCTTTCTGTTGCAACACAACCCTGTCAATTGTTTGGCAACCAATTAAAGCTTGTCAAAAGCTGCAAATAAATGAAGATAGCCCCTCCTTTCACTTTGACTAAACAGTAATGAAAAGCATCCCAATAAGATAAGAAAATCTACCATTAGATATTGCAAATTGCATTGTTAGTGAACAATCCATAATTAGACACTGAAAGACAAAAAAGGTCTTAATGTTACTCACAACCTACTACTTGCTGATATCTATTACCATCAACCATACATATTTTACATACTTTGAAAGCTACCGAGCATTTCAGGCAATTGCACGATCTTTTCGCACAAGTCTCAAATTTTGTCGGTCTTGCTTTGAGCAGAGATCAGCACGTTCCTTTTCTTTTCCATGGAATCAATGATGTGAAGAAAGTTATCTCGTTGGCGTTCAAGTACGGAAATCTGTCTGTTAATTTCCTCTACAACCCACAAGGTGTCATCTATGTCTTTTTGGAGCAAGGTTACTTGTTCCTTCGACTCATGGTTTTATGTTCCTGGTCGCATTTGCCTCTTTGGCTTTGACCGGTTCAACAAATATGTCAGTCTGCTCCATTTCTTTGTTCGGCTTTGACCGGTTCAACAAATATGCCAGTCTGCTCCATTTCTTCTGTTCTACTTCACCGCCAGAATGAATCTCGTTGACTGATTTTGACTTAGCTTCCTCAGAACTTGGGAATTTGACCTCTTGAAGCTTAGATTTTGAAGTTGTAAACTCTTTGGAAATGGAGTTTGAAGGAAAATCGTCATTTAGATCAGAGGAAACCTCAAATTCATCTCCAATGATTTCATCTTCCACCTCATCATTTACCAATTTCCAAGCAGTAGTACAAGACTCATTGCCAGGCTCCATATTGACGACATCACCCTCATAAGAGGCGACTTTTTGTACTAACACTTAGATTAGATTCCAACACTTCAACACTTCTCAGAGCTTTATCCTCATCTGTGGCTGATGAATCCATGTTGGAGTTTAACTTAGTCGAAGGAAAATCCTTATTCAGATCAGAGGAAACCTTGAATTCATCTCCAATAGTTTCATCAATTACTGCTTTCAGAGCAGTAGTACAAGAATCATTGCCAGGCTCCATATTGACGACATCGTCATTAGAGGCGACTATTTCTACAACATTTAGATGAGGTTTCAACTTCCTTCTGGTGGATGGACTTCTCACAGCTTTATCCATGGTGGCTTTTAGCTTGGCTTACTTTTTTATTGTGGTCTTCTTTCAGCAATGGTTAATGAATCCACATCTGCCTTCCGTTTTCCTTGCCTTTGCATGGTCAAATGAGTGGTGGATGGACTTCTTACAGCTTTATCCACGGTGGCTTTTTAACTTGGCTTTCCTTTTTATTGTGGTCTTTTTTTCAGCAATGGTTAATGGATCCAAATCTGCCTTCGTTTTCCCTGCCTTTGGATGGTCAAATGAGTTCAAGAATTTGTTTTCTTTTCAATGCCATTTTTTCCTTTCTGTGAAGAAATACCTAGAGAAAACAAGCTACTACTAACTGCGACAACAAAAGAAGTTTTTAATCAATCCATACCAAGAAAACTACATAAAACCACCATTAGCATGTTAATATGATGTTTTGCAATGTTCATGAGGGGAAGTACACACCACCTGAATTCATAATTCTTTTCAAGGGAAAAGACAGACTCAGTATAGATGATGATTCCTAAAGAGATAGAAACTGACACTTTTTAGTGTATTGTGCGACCAATATATATATTCAATCCAAATATTCATTTCCTATCCGGCTGAGAAAAATGTATGAAATGGAAACACGAGTTCAAAAAGGAAAAGGAAACATAAGTTCACCATTTCGAATCGATGGTCCTGTGTCATCTCGAACAGGGGAAACACACACCATTTGAATTTATTACCACGTTCATTTCCTCCATCAGCGTATTCATTTGGTGTTCTCCAATGTTCATGAGGAGAAACACACACCATTTGAATGTATTAAGAAGACAAAGAAACACGAGTTCAAAAAGACAAAAGCATAAGCTCACCATTTGGAATTGCAGGGATCCTCCAACAGAAAGATTCAAAGAAGGCATCAACATCTGCATCAGGGAAATTTTCTTGGATCCACGATTTAACCATCGACTTGCTAGAAAAGTATGGAACTTTTCCAGGTTTCGGGAAAATCTTTGGAGGATACAGGTACCTATCACGATAGTATCCATCAGTACAAATTCTTTTCCCACTTTCCAACGCCAAATGTCACCGTGATTTGGCCAATCACTTGGAGCATAGGGTAAACCCTCACCAGAAGAAAGAGGAAGAACTGGTCTGAGATCAGTACCCACCACTAAATTCTGCTGCTTTAAAGTGACTGAGCTACAATTTCCCTCGGCTGAATCCTCCGAGTCTTCATAAAAGAAGATGATGAAACTGCAAAACGGGTTTTGGGAACAATTTTAGCTTAAAATCTCACCTTTTTATCATTTCAAAAAATTGAAACCTAGTTTTGGCTAACATTACATGAAAAATTGAGCCCATAGCAGTTCTAGTTGACAATAGTATATTAGCATTCATCATATTCATAGCTACCAACTAATTTGCAGAGCACAAAATTAGGACATGATGCAGGAACAAAAATTAAAACCCAACAAAAGAAAAAATAAGCTCACCTAATAATGTAAGAAAGCAGAGAGAATTAGGTGTTACCCCTCCTGTTTCTTCTTCAAGTTAGAGCTTAATCCTTTTTGGTAGTTAGCAGATGACCACTAAACGAAGTTGAACAGGCAGTTTTAACTTTTGAGTTATAGGAACAAATCAATTTGTCATGAAGAGAATCAAATCAGTTGAACCGCATTGATTTGATTCAATCTGACGATTTCGGTCTCCTCGATCAATTGTGACTTTGTGTACATTTATTAATCCGGAAATGAAGTACAGAATTTCATTTTATTTTATTTTTATTCTGGAAGTCAGAGGAGTGAGAAATTTATACTATTCAATATATAAATTTTCGAATATGATCAAATGGACTCATCCTTCTTAGGATGTTTTTGAAAACGCTATATTATGCGATGTGTGTTAATAAATTCATAGAATAATAAATCTAACAATTAGATCTCATAAATTTTAGATAGATAATTTTTTTTTTATGCAGTAAATTTTGGTAGATCGATTCGATACGCTTTGTCTCAGAAAATTCAATATCCTATATTACGTTTACATTGTACAAGAATGTAAACTAAAATTACGTCAATGATTATAAATTTAATGAAGCATTGGCTTAGCTTGTAAAGGCATTTCATTTCACTATTACTCTCTCCATCCCAAATTTACGATAATGATTGTCGTGTTTTTCTTACGTAAGAAAGACACGACAATGAATTAGGAACGGTGGTAGTACTAGTTACTAAACAGCAATGAAATGAATCCCACTAAGATGAGAACAATGAGCGAAATGTTGTTCTACTTGTATTGCAAATCTCAAACTTTTATGAACATACATAGACATTGAAGATAAAAAAGTCTTACAAAACACAACCCACTACTACTTGCTACTATCTAGTACCATCAACCATACATATTTTACAGACTTCAGAAAACTACGGAGCATTTCAGGCAATGCACCAAACTTTTCGGGCAAGTCTCAAATTTAGTGGGTCATATTCTGAGCAGAGATCAAAGCATTCCTTTTCTTTTCCATGGAATCAATGATGTGTAGAAAGTTAGTCTCGTTGGCGTTCAAGTACGGAGATCTGTTTGTTAATTTCTTCTACAACCCACAAGGAGTCGTCTATGTTTTTTGGATCAAAGTTACTTGTTCCTTCGACCTATTGTCTCTGTTACCGGTCGCATTTGCCTCTTTGGCTTCGACAGGAGGTTCAACGATATTGTCGGCCTGCTTCATTTCTCCATTCACTTCAGTGCCAGATTGAGCTTCGTTGACCGATTTTGAGTTAACTTGCTCATCACTTGGGTATTCGACTTCCTTGAATCTTAGATTCTGAAGTTGTAAACTTTTTGGAAAGGGAGTTTAAAGGAACATCCTCATTCAGATCAGAGGAAACCTTAAACTCATCTCCAATGATTTCATTCTTCCACCTCATCATTTACCACTTTCTGAGCAGTAGTACAAGACTCATTGACGCAGCATCCTCATCAGAGTCGACTTTTTGCTCTGACACTTAGATGAGATCCAACACTTCAACACTTCTCAGAGATTTATCCTCATATGTGGCTGATGCATCCGTCCCATCGCAAGCACCTACAATTTCATGATCACATTGGTTTACCCTTTTTTTTCTTTGGCACATGACACGATCAATTCGACTCAAGGTCTGGCGCTAATAGAGGTCTCACACAGGAGCAACCTCGCTGAGCGATAATAAAGCCTATCCATTCCGAAACTGGATAGCTAGATGGAGCCGTTAGAAAGAATGACCGATCTGTCGGAAGATAAAGAAGGAATGTTGGAGTTAAACTTGCCTTTCATTTTGACTGCGTCATTCTCTTCAGATGTGGTTAATGAATCCGAATCTGCCTTCCGTTTCTTTTGGTTTCCAATGCCATTTTTTTCCTCGAGAAGACAAGATAGTATTAACTGCAACAACAAATGAAGTTTTAATATTCAATCCATTTTTCAAGAAAACAACACAAAATTCCAACTTTCATGAGGGGGAAACACACACCATTTGTATACATTATTAAGAAGAAAAATGAAACACGAGTTCAAAAAGACGAAAGTGCAATAACCATTTCGAATTGCAGGGATCCTCCCAAGAGAAAGATTCCAAAGAAAGCATCAACATCAGCATCGGGGAAATTTTCTTCGATCCAGGATTTAACCGCCGACTTGCTAGCAAAGTATGGAACTTTTCCAGCTGGAAAGTCTTTGGAGGATAGAGGTACCTGTCATTATATGTAACCCTGACTCGAGATCCGTTTTCCCACCTCCCTCCAACTCCAAATGTCACCAGGATTTGGCCAATCTGATGGAGCATAAGGAAAACCTTCTCCGAAAGAACTAGGAAGCACAGGTTTAAGATCAGTTACTCATTAAATTCCTCCTGTTTTTCAGAATCAGGGCTACTGTTTTTCCTTGGCTGCATCCATCCCAATCTTCATAAAACAAGATGATAAAACTGCAAAATGGTTTTGGGAACAATTTCTCATTTGAAACCTAGTTTTTGGCTAAAATTACATCAAAATTGGAGCCAAGAAAGTTGTAGCAGTACATTAACATCATCAGAGCTACCAATTTTTTTGCAGATCACAAATTACAAGGACATGCAGATAGATCTATAACAACAGTAAAATTCAAAACCAACAACAGAAAATATGCTAGCTTAAGCTTACCTAATCATGTAAGTAACAGGAGAATAAGGTCAATCCTTACTTCTTCTTAGAGTATAAGCTTAACCCTTGTTGGTAGTTTAGCAGATAGCCATGAAGTTGAACAGGCAGTTTCAAGTTTCAGGAACAATCGTCTAGAACAGAAGATCATTTTTTCCGTGAATGTATTGATATGATGATATATATACACACACATACAATTCAACTTGGGTTACAAAATGGCCCACCTGGAATTGTGAATGCAGCTGGGCTTTGTAGCTTTCAATTGATTTTAGTTTATTAATAAAATACTCCCACTAATCACCAATTAGTGTAATAGTGTCCAAGATCATTTTGTTATTTCCATTCATAAAGGGTATGCATCTAGATAACTTTTTTTTGTCTAAATACATGCTGAAAATGGACTAATGGAGGGAGTATATACAGTACAAAGTAAGTTCATGGCATCCAAAACAATGAGCGAAATGTTGTTCTAGTTGTAGTTTGTACTACCATTAGGAATTGCAAATCTCTTTTGTTTACTAACATACTTGGACATTGAAGATAGAGAAGTCTTACATAAACACAACCTACTATTTGCTAATGTCTATATCCTGAGCTGAGATCAATGCATTCCGTTTCTTTTCCATGGAATCAACGATATCAGCCAGCTTATCTCGTTGGCGTTCGAGTACTGAAATCTGTTTGTTAATTTCTTCAACAACCCACAATGTGTCATCTATGTCCTTTTGGAGCAAAGTAACTCGGTCCTTCGACTCCTTGATCTCTGTTCCCGGGTGCCTTTGCCTCTTTGGCTTTGACCGGATCAATGGATTTCGTCAGTCTGCTTCTTCTCTTTGTTCATTTCACTGCCAGAAAGAATTTCGTCGATCGATTTGACATTATGAATCCTAGTTGCTGTAGTGAAATCTTTAGAATTGGAGTTTGAAGGAAAATCCTTATTCAGATCAGAGAGAAAATCTTGTTTAGATCTCCAATGATTTCCTCAGTTGCCGATTTCTGAGCCGTGGTACAAGATTCATTGCCAGGCTCCATAATGACGACATCATCATCATCCTTAGAGGCGACATTTTGTTCAACACTTTGAAAAGGTTTCAACTTGGCACTAGTGGATGGACTTGTCAGAGCTTTATCCTCAACTGTGGCTGATGATTCCTTGTTGGAGAACTGCAACTTAGCTTTCTTTTGTACCTTCTTTTCAGCTATGGTTAATGAATCCGAATCTGCCTTACGTTTTCCTTGCCTTCCGATGGTCAGATGAATTCCATGTTTTCTTCTTCTTCATACCAATACTAATTTTTCCTTCCTGTGAAGAGTTATCTACAGAAAAACAAGATAGTATTAACTTGGACAACAAATGAAGTTTTATATTCACTCCATTCCAACACCATTAGCATTTTCATTTGATGTTTTGCAACATTCATTAAAACACTATTTTCTTGAAGAATTAAGCTCACCATTTCGAGTTGCAGGGATCTTCCAACAGAAAGATTCAAAGAAAGCATTAACATCTACATCAGGGAAATTTTCTTGAATCGCGGATTTAAGTGCAGGCTTGCTAGCAAAGCATGAAACTTTCCCAAAAGTCTTTGGTGGAGGATACAAGTATCTGTCAACATAGTATCCTTGATTCGACATCCTTTTTCCCACTTTCCAGCGCCAAACATCACCATGATTCGGCCAATCTTTTGGAGACATACGGTAAACCCTCACCACGACTACAGGAAGCACGGGTTTGAGATCAGTAACCATTAATTTCTGTGGTTTTAAAGTAACAAGAGAAGCACTATTTTCCTTGATTGCATCCATCTGAGTCTTCATATAGAAGATTATAAAACTGCGAAACGATTCAGTGAACAATTTTATCATTAAAACCCCACCTTTTATCATTTGAGGGAAAAAAAAACCTAATTTGGTCTCAAAGTTACATAGAATGAAGCACAGAGAACAATTCTAGTAGTATATATATATCAATATCATCAGAATTCAGAGCTATCAATTTTATTTGCTGATCATGCAGATAGATAACAAAAGTAAAATAAAAAACCAACATCAAAAAATAAGCTAGCTAGCTTACAGCTCACCTTATAATGTAATTAGTAAGCTGAGAATTAGATCAACCCTCTGTTTCTTCTTCGATTATAAGCTTAATTAACCCTTATTGGATGTTACAGGAAAAGAACAGTCGGCTAGAACTAGAACAGATATTCTTTTTCTACGTTGAATGTAGAGATATATATATATATATATTTACACAGTTAAACTTGGGCCCAGAATGGCCCACCTGAATGGAGCTGGGCTTTCAAGCTTTCGAGAAATACTATATTATCATTACTCAAGTGCATCATATATAGAATTCGAAACAGTGTTGATATAAAATGGAACTCGGGGGATCCTCCGGGTAGAATCATGTTCGAGTGACGCATTCGATGGAACAGGTCGATGTCGCGTGTCGAATTTTGAGTTTGATGATAAAATTTATAAATGGAACAATAAATAAATAAAGAAAATTTTTTTATTGTATATAAGATATAAAAAAAATGTTCTCTCGTTCTTAATTAGACGTTACTAATAATACGTGGAATTATGGATGTATGTTTCTATAGAATTAAACGATATGCTACGTTAGGCTTTTTAGGCATCTCTCGCTCATTTAAGAGTACTGAATGGTATTTTTAGAAGTAAAACTTCGATATTTCATGATAAATCTTTCATGGTGATGCTACAAATAATGAAAATTTTAAAATTCTTAAGTATAAATTTTTCCATGTAGATATATGGATCGTATTTTGTCATCTTTTAGTGATTTGATAAATTTTTAAAATTATATAAATATATGTATATTTAAGTGATAACGTGTTAAAAGTTATTCCATTTGTTTGTTAATAAATATTTTTTTAATTTTTTAGATACACATTAAAGAAAATTGTACATATACATTAATATTGATTAAATATATCTAATTTTGAATGTATGGAAAACATATAATAATATACGAAAAGAATAATACCTAAAAATTTCTCCACGAAATAATATGGATCGATGCGCTATAAGTCGACAAGTTTGAGATCCATATATAGGGTTTACAAGTTACAACCAAAATTACGTCAATTTTAACAAAATGTTGAATGCAAAATTGCATTCTCGTAGAGAAGAAGATCAAATCTAGAAAAAATTACTGTACAAGTTAAGAAATCCTAGCCACAAACGAACGGGTCCTGAGAGATAAATTTCAATGATCTCTCGAAATAGACTGATCTCTCAATATTGGATAGACTAACTTTAACAGCCTTTTCAGCTTCTATAAATGTATTAATTGTACTGGCTAACCAGTGAGTGAGTTCGAATTAATGAAAAAATGATGACAAAGTAGAAAAGGGGAAGCTCTGTGTTGGTGTAATTATTGTCTATCATTTATAGACCAACTTATGATCAAGTGCAACCAGATCCTTTTACAAAATCCTATACTATATGAAAAATAATTAAGGTTGAAACATTTTGCTACTTATTCCGATCTTAAAATATCCGATGTTTTGAATTTTTAGCATTCATTGTATATATATATTTAGTTAAAATTCTTCGTTAAATACGTATTTATACGAATAAACTTGTAAAAATAAAAACATCAATGTATTTTAAAATAGAAATAGTATATATTTTATGACTATGTTTAACACTAAAACACTATATTTTATGAGCATGGCCTATAATTAAATTCGATTTGATGGAAATTAAATACTACTAAAACACATATGCTATCATAAAAAATAAAAAAACATGTCCAACCAATTCAATTAAAGGGTCGATGAAATTTTGATATATAGTCCTAATAATAAAATGAGTTCATAAACGGCATTTTGTTTTCCTAGATTACACGTGTAAATGTTGAAAATAATAATTCATATACAAAATGTCAAACCCAAAGAATTGAAGATGAAGACGGCAATGCAAGGATACATGCATGCATAAAAGATGTTGATTGTTGCATATAGACAAAACTCTATTGTATTTTGAATATAATGAGAAACTAGTAGTATAATCATTTTCTCGTCTGCCGTTCCCTGTTCTATATCATTTTTATTTTTTCTTTTTTTTTTTATTTTTTTTCTTTATCTTTTTTTTATATTTTTTTTTCTTTTTCTTTTTCTTTTTTTTTTTTTAATTACTCCCGAAAAAGTGACTAAGTAGGGATGAAGAAACTTCCTCTTTTCGTTTTTTCTTCTTTTTTTCTTTCTTTTTTTTTTTTCTTCCTTCTTTTTTTTGTTTCCCCCTTCTTTCTTGTTTATCCCTTTTTTTCTTCTTTGTTCTCCCTTTCTTTCTCTCTCCCCTTTTTAGAAAAAAAAAAAAAAAAATAAGATTTTTTAAATAGGGAAACCCCGATCCCTCCCCTACCTATACTCTCTCGATGTTTTCCTCCCTTTTTTTTTGGTTTCTTTTTCTCTTTAGGGACGAAGAGGTGGTATAATTTTTCGTTAATGTGAAAGTTTGAAGAGAAGA
Source organism: Oxalis stricta (assembly GCA_024708375.1). NCBI lineage: Eukaryota > Viridiplantae > Streptophyta > Magnoliopsida > Oxalidales > Oxalidaceae > Oxalis > Oxalis stricta. The sequence continues at coordinate 11,667 of JANIEQ010001739.1, read as the reverse complement.
TATGTATGCAAGATCCATGAGTGACACCCCCATTTAATGGCAAACGGCAACTATATATTTTGGGAAATAAGATGAACTATTCACGGACAACTCGCAAAAATCTTTATCCTTCACTATGTTTTTAGGAGAATTAATTTATTAAGATATATAAAAAAAGGATTTTTACTTCTTTTTTATTGAATTTTTACTACTTTAATCTAGATATAAACATCTTATGTATGTCACAACTTATAATGAAATAGGAGGTTAAAGCAAAAATATTCAAATTATAATATACAAAATATATATGAGAAAGGATTTTGCCTAACTTTTTAATCCGCGTATAATTATGTCACAAGTCATAAATAATAGGAGGCTTTTAGCAAAACATATTTTCAGCCCTTTAAAATCGGTAACAATTTAAAGTCGAGAGAACAAAACAGAAACAGAGAGAAGAAAAAGAAAAGAAAACCAGAAGAAACTGGGAATCAAAAATCTAACAGAGAGGAAAGAACTGATTTTGATTTCGTTTTGAAGATTATTACAGAGGGCACTGACCTTTTGATTCTCTGACTCCCTTTTTCAGGGATTCAGAGGATCATTCACTCATCTCTTTCTTTTCGAAATACAGTACCAATGCATGCTTACATATCATCATCATCATTATTGTTATAACACATTTCCATAATCTTCTTCAAATTGTGTTTCTTACATCGAGAAAGAAGGGGGGAAAGGGAGACAACTTTATCATTCGAAAAGGCATTTAATTTTTGTTTCCTGGGTTTACGTAAAGGTTGGATTTTTATTCGTGCTTTGTGTTGTTGTGGGGGTTGGTGATACTTTCAAATGGAGGGTTGGTTGTATGTCACTGGTACCAATACTTTTGGGTTGCAAACTTCACACAAGAGGTATTATATCCTCCAACAGAAATTGCCTCAAGAGCTTCAAAATCAAGCCTGTTTCAAACAATGAGGTATGTTTATTTTTTTCCCCTTCTATATGCATTACATTGGATTTTGATGTTCTTGTGAAGAACCCAAGTTGTAGAATGAGACATGCTTGTATTTGAGTTTCATTTTGATTGTATGCTTTTAATGGAAATAGGCCTTTTCTGATTGGAATTTTATTATCCCTTTTGAATATCCCAATTTGTATAATGGTAAACATGCTTTTGTGGCTCATACTCTCAAATCAATGGTTGGTTATGCTTTTGTTATCGATTCTTTCTGCATTATATGATTTGACGGTATGCATGAAAGAACTATTAGGATTCCAAATCAGATTCTAGACGGTTTTGAAGAAATCAAATTTGAATCAATGAGACTTCTACCATCTGTATTTTGAATCATATGAGGGATTCTTTTCTTTCTTTTTAATAACCTCTTGGTCTTGGAATCTGTTGTGAGTTTTCTATTATTTGATTGTTTTTCCCAAGTTTTATGCCATATGTTTTTTTTTTTTTTAAATCCATATGTTTTCAATAGAAGTTCATGTTTTTATCTCATCACTATTCAATTGTCCTGCTGTGAAAAGTAGGCTTCAATTATCAATATAAGTTAGGTAATGGTAATAATACGTGGAGAGAGCAATAGAATTCGGGAGGAGGAAGAAAGAAAGAGGTCGAGAAGTGTTAATCGTGTTCCTGTGCATTAATTTTATACAGTTTAATTCCTAACAGCAATGCTGAACCACTGACCTTAATATAACCCATACCAGAACAGAGCAGCATGGTCACTTTCCATACTCTTTAGCTGTGTTTGAATCAAAGAAGAATTAATTATGAAAAATTGATGTGTGAACATGGACTTGAAAGAAAAAAGTCGGAAATTTTCTTCTCTAATTTGAAGACACGTTAACTACCTTAAAATGAATGTAGATTGATTTAGAAAGAAAAACTATGCTTGCCTCCTGTTTTTCTTTTGTCTCGCCAAAGACCAATAGCAGCTTAAAAGGAGGACATGTAACCATCAATCATCAGTGTACTTCTAATTGCAATGGCTCAAAGGCTTTAATTTCTCACTTTCCTCAGTTAATTAGTGTTTTAATTGGCAAGATGTTGGTTGTGTACGATAAATCTTTGATACGCAACCACAAGTAGTTATGGAACATCAAAATATTACTGCATAAAATTGCTGTTATTGCATTTTATGGCCAGTTATATCATGTTGGTGACAATGACATTTGTTTTGTAAATTGATTGCCAACCTAATTAATTTTAGCTATGTGTAGCAATTTGGCAAGGATTTTGTGGAAAATTAATATCCTTATTCTATCAGGAGCCAGCCAGAAGTACAATATTGTCCTCCTGTCTCAGAGTGACTGATAATGGAAGAGAGACCATCAACAAAAAAGTATACATTTTTTCATTGCAAATTTATTTTTCAAAAAAATACATTTAAGGCCTTGAAGACGTGTTTATTCGTTTCACCATTGATCTGTCTACACTTTTATAGGTGCTTTTCATGTTCACCCTTTCTAGTACTTCAAATCCCAGCGATTACCTAAAGGTGTTGTACAATACTCCTACATTAACATTTTTTTTTCATTTTCCTTTTATAATTAAAGTGCATTAATTAGATTGTGAGCTAAAATATCTCTACATCGTTGTAGTTGGGAGCAAAGAGCCCAGAAGAAGCCGTGAGATGGATTCATTCATTAAAGGATGCCATTAAAGGTTTTAAAGATTTTACCAATTAGCATAGTACTACAGTAGTTTATTTTATCGATGAAACTCTCACATTTTGTTTCATGTTATCAGGAGCACCAAATAACTGAGAAGAATTTTTTGCCAGTTAATAAGAAGATATGGCGAAAGTAAAGAACTAGTTATATTGATTTTCTTTGGCTTTTCTGATATGTCTATTTTTTAATTATATTTCTTTTGTTCTTTGTCTTAATTATTGTCTGCTTATAATGTAATTTTTGACAGACTGAAAGTTTCAAGAAAAAGAGCACGCAGGACATCAGAGGACTGGACAACTGGCTCGCCCCACTGCTCTGAGGCAGTCACATCTGACATTATTGCTCCTTCTCCATGGAAAATCTTTGGTTGTCAGAATGGTAATTAACTTCCTCTATTCTGAAAAAATTGGCTAAATTTTATTCATCTATGATGATAAAATGAAAATTTGCCATGCATGCAGGTTTACGGCTTTTCAGGAAGCAAAGGATTGGGATTCACGTGGAAGGGTAAGTTACTGGATTGGCTCTTAGTAATCATTTACTAATGTTATTCTGGCTATCTACAACTTGCTAAACAAATTTTATTGTTTTGAATCAGCATTGGGATGATCATCCAGCTATAATGGCAATTGGTATGGTTGATGGAACATCAGAGGCCGTTTTCGGACTGTTATGTCACTTGGCCCTTCAAAATCAGAGTAAGAGTTGCTAATGCTTATCAGTAAAAATGATAAATACTAATATCTGGTAGACCACGTTCTTCCTTTGTTTTTGGAATAACTAAATGAAAATGCTTGTTTTTTCATTGTTTTACCGAGTTGATTCTCATTCTAGACATTGAATTACCAAGTGTGTCTTTGCAGATGGGACTTCTGTTTTTACCGAGGCAATGTTGTTGAGCACATAGATGGTCACACCGATATTATTCATATGCGCTTGTACAGTGATTGGCTTCCATGGTGAGGTTCTATCAAAGTTAATTCGACAATGACTCATTTTCTCAAAACGTGCAGAGAATTCATCCATCTTAATTATACAGTACTATTGTAATGTTCACACAATCTTCTTTTTCAGGGAATGAAACGAAGAGACTTATTGTTGCGACGCTATTGGAGAAGAGAGGATGACGGCACTTATGGTAAGTACTAATTATCTAATTCTTCTCAAATGAAATTTCATAACTTTCCTAACACTATTATTATATGGTCCTGAATCCTGATAATATCTTTGATTGTTCCTTTTAATGGTCTGTATTGCAGTTATCCTATTCCATTCAGTTACTCACAAGAAGTGTTCACCCCGGAAGGGCTAATGTGCAGACAACCTTAAAAGTAATGTATGCTTTGCATTCGAAAGTTAAATATATTCATTTAGCATTTATGCTGTGAAGTAGAATACCATTTGCAATATTCCTTACACACAATCTGAACTATCCAATATGTTATCCTCGTAAATTCTATGAATTCTACTTTTTGTAAGTTGCTTTGTTCTTCAGAAAGTTTAAAAAGTTATTTCTAAAGGTTGTTATCGTACGATGATCAACATTATGCAGGTGGAGGATATGTAATAAGTCCTGTGAATGGAGGGAAACAGTCACTTGTGAAGCACATGCTTGCTATAGATTGGAAATACTGGAAATTATATCTACGTACTTCATCAGCAAGATCTATAACCATTCGTATGCTCGAAAGAGTAGCAGGTATGAAATCATCAAACAGTTTTTCAGTGTTTTAGTTACCAAAATAAACTTTTGATCTGTTTAGAGAAAATGCCACCTCATTTGTGAAATGAGTTTTCAGTTTCCCATACTTATACATGAACTTAGGAAACTGAGAAACTTCATTTATGGGTTTTTCTGAATTTTTCTTTCAATATCCTTGTTTTGCAATTTGAAGCACTACGAGAGCTGTTCAAAGCCAACAGAGGAGACTATTCCTCCGAGTATGCTTCTGGAGAGTTTGCATTATCGAGAGATCTGAGAAGTCCTCCTGTTGAAACAGAGGATATTAGTAAAAGGAATTAGTTCCATACCCAGAAGATCAGATTATTAGGACAAGATCAGAGGAAGATAATAATAATATGACATAGTACAGAAGATGTGGAGAGAGCAGCTTCTGGGCGTACAAGTCTAATGGGCTTAAATGATGCTTTGGATGAGTTCTTCGATGTGCCAGAAACAACCGATTTCCTAGAAACCACAGATTCTCACCATTCAGAAACTGAGAACTATCAAGAAATTGACTCCCAGGTAAAATCACCTAAGAACAACATATATCTTTACTAAATTTTCAGAATAAGGAATAATATTCTATATATCAACTTAACTAATTATCCGACAAAAATGAAATGCAGACTATGGAACAACAATCCAAATTCTCACCAGCAGTCGGCCTTGTGAAGAGGTTGCATGAACTTGCAGGTGAGAGTCCTCAAACAAAGATCAAACAAGTTTTGATGTCTAACAGTAATATTTTGATGAGGTTTTTTGATGATATGCAGCTCATAAGAAGGGTTATGTGGATTTACAAGAAGCGTCTAAAGTAGACAGCATTCCAAGCACATATGGAACAACCCTTCAAAAAGATTCCACTTTACATTACCTTGTAGTTGGGCTTGTGGTGATCCTTCTTCATTCTTGATCCGTGGAGAAAATTATTTGAATGACAATCGAAAGGTCAAGGCCAAATCCACGTCAATGCAAATGATTGGAGCGGATTGGATCAAATCCGATAAGCGAGAAGATAATATCGCTGGTCGACCTGGTAGCATTATTCAGGTATATTTCATGATTTTCTTTTTTAGGTACTTCAGATCAATGTCAACAGTTTTGTTGCCAAAAACTTATCTCTGTAAATGAAAGTTCATAGTTATCACATGCTATATGATTAATAAGTTTCTTCTTATATTTATTGGTGAAGCAATATGCTGCAAAAGGTGGACCGGAGTTTTTCTTCGTCGTTAATATACAAGTGAGCTTAGCTGACTAGATTCTGTTTATACTTTTAACTTTTGTTTTTCTTTTGTGGAGTCATATATTTATTTGCTTAGGGCTAAATATAAAATGTATGTATCAGATTCCAGCAGGCGCAACTATGTATACGTTAGCATCATATTACATGACGAAAGCTCCATTGGAAAGCACTCCATTGCTTCACAGATTCGTAAATGGAGACGATTCCTTTAGGAATTCAAGATTTAAGCTCATCCCTTACATTTCTAAGGTCCAGAAAATCTCATTCACTGCAGTTCTATATTTAGTTTCTAGAAATAAATGTTCAAAAATAAAGTCTCATTATTTTGTCAATTATGATTGTTAGGGGTCGTGGATTGTTAAGCAAAGTGTCGGAAAGAAAGCTTGCTTGATAGGTCATGCACTTGACGTGCTTTACTTCCGGGGAGAAAACTACTTGGAGGTATAATTTAATTAGTAGTATATATATATATATATATATATCGGTTTCCATAGAGAATCGATGACTTTATTTAATTACTTTTGATTGTTATTATTACCATAGCTCTAACTTATTAAAAAAATTACAGATTGAAATCGATGTCAGCTCTTCAACAGTTGCTCGGGGAGTAGTTAATCTCGTTCTTGGATACCTGAACAATTTGGTCATGGAGATGGCATTTTTGATACAGGTAAATGTGATATTGGTTAACTATATAACTCAAACTTGTTGGCCAAACAAGAGAACTAAAACTCGACTGATGAGGATAACTAGTTTGTGTATAGTATACTATTTAGTCACTATACTTTAGCAAAAATCATAAATTAGTCCTTTTCTTTTCAAAAGCTCGAAATTGGTCACATAGTATTGTTGTCGGGACGTGTTTTGCAGGGAAACACGCAGGATGAACTTCCAGAGTGCCTCCTCGGAGTGTGCCGGCTTAATAATCTCGACGCCTCCAAATCAGTCCCGCTAGAAAACATGAGTCAGGAATAGACTTTTTGTTCCCTTTTACCCTTTAATTAATAATCAAGATTAAAAATTATACTATATATCGCATCATCAAACAACATAAATTAGTATCCTTTGGAAATGTAAATTGACTTGTAATTAATGTTAATTGTTAATCTCCTTTATCATGGCTCAACTCAACTAGTTTTACTTTTATCATGTTATATATTGTGATTAATGATTAAAAAAATCTATTACCTTTATATATATTATTAAGGTATTTGTCACTAAGCACACTAATAATATTGTGGTTGTTGGTTTTTCCATAAGAGAAAATAATTTGTTAGATTTTTTTTAATATAACTGATTTAAAAAATAAAATAATAATAATAATAATAATTTGTGGGGATACGTTGGTAGTGAGAGATGTTTTGAAGATGATCATGGAAATTGGACCTCGATCGGGATTGGTTCTTAATGTTGATAAGACCGAGTTGTTTTAGCTGTGGAGGATCCAAGAAGTAGGCAACATGGTGTTTTTCCACCAGCTATTGTTAGGCCTTTAGATGGTATTAAAGTTCTTGGAGGCACTGTCAGGTACGTCTTAGAGTTTTTGTAGTGAGCTTGTGTTGAGAAGAGTCAATCGGACCATCGAGCTTATGGACTCGTGTCGCTACGATTAGAGATCCCCGGTCCTGAGTTGTTGCTTCTACGGGCTTGTTCGGCATCTCTAGCTTTACTTTGCCTTACGTACTTCCCCTCCTAGCGCCTTTGTCTCGGCACGGACTTCATTTGATTACTGCGCTTCGCTCTAGTTTGGAGCGTATTGTATACAACGTCTCGGGCCTGGGTTTGGTGAGTGGCAATGGCGACTTGCTACATTTCCTTTCCATTTCGGAGGACTAGGTGTGTATGCAGTTACGGATATCTTGTATTATGCCTTTATAGCCTCCCGTGTACGGACACATGATCTGCAGACCCGACTGCTCGGTCCGTCGGGATCACGTCACACTGGTTCTACCTTCGTTCTTGCTTTGGATGTGTTCAATGAGGTTACGGTTCTGTATGCCATGTGACCCTAGTGAGATCGCTGCCCAGAAACTTATGAAGAAATTGGCGGATATATATTTCACAAAGGTTGTTGCTTCTTGAGAATCGGTTTTCTCATTGACTCCTCGTCGGTTAGCTTTGTGGAAGTCTTGCCAGGGAGCCCTACACCTCCGAGCTTGGCTCCGTGCGGTCCCTATTCTTTGGGTTAGGAGCGGACTATGAATGGTCGTACCTACGGGTGTGTATTGAGTTATCGATTAGGTGTACCATTGTTCGGGTGTCCTTGTCTTGCCCTGCTGTTCAGGTGTTTTTGAAGGTGACTCCTTTAACGATCATGCGGTTGTCATGCGGCTGGTTCTGTTGGCATCGAACATCGACATAACCTTGTTCGTGACACTCTTTTGGACATTTGCTTTCGCGCGGGTATTTGCGGGAAAGGAGGTGGATATCGGTTTGGTTGATGGTCATGACGGACCCTACGCCTCAGGGACATCTTTGCTCTATTCTTGGGATAGGGGGCTCGGCGTGTGTGTTGATTTGGTCGGGTCTTCTCCTTTGACCCGATCCGGAATGGTCGACTTTGTCCATGGACGTGTGGTGGAGGAAGCTGCTCGGCGCAAATGTGTCAAGTACAAGAATTCGTGTACGACGAAGGGTTATGGTTTTTACCCTTCTCTTTCTCATCTTTAGGTGAATTGGAGGCGGGTGTTGTTACATTGCTCAAGCGGTTTCGGAAATTCTCCTTGACTCGGGATGTTGGGGCACGAGCCTCATATTCATATTTTTACTTAGGATAGGTTTTGCTATTGCTTAAGGAGTGGGCGCCCGGATAGTATCTCGGTTGCCCACTAACTTCATGTAATTATTGTTAATAATAATAATAATAATAAAAAAAAAAATGATCACGAATTAAGTTCCATAAGACATCATGGGCCAAACAGACATGTCACTATGGCCAGCATTGTTTGACAAACGGTACGAATACTTTCTCGATATGCACGTGTTCGATGAAAGTACTGCGAGATAATACTAATTATTTTGGCTATGCCCGAGGTTGTCGTTTTCATTGCCGTTTGTTGGTCTTTGCGGGTGTGTGGATGGTGGAGGGAACGGTCTTACGAAGTCCTCCATGCTCATCCGCCTTGAAATCGGCATTGTAGTGAAGAGGGTAAAGTTATTACTAGACAAGCTCTTTCTTCAAGTTTGTCTATTTTTTAGAAGTGAAATTACGTTTAAGCGCATGGGTATTTGGTTATGTGAGGTGCATTTGAGAACACATACACTTCGCTCTAAGTGTCGGCATGGTAGTGGGTCGATTTTGTGGAACCCCACGATTGTGGTGATGGTGTGGTTAGATTTATTCTTTATGATTTTTCAAGACCCTTACGCCTCCGTCGGTGATTTGGATGTTGTTGTTGTGCACGATGACGGTTGTGTTTTAAATGTTGCCTTGCTTGATCGTTTGTTGTGTAAGGGGTTGCGCGCGGTGAAATCTATCCCTCTAGGTGTCGTTTGGGGTTTTCTCGGATTCTACGGGCTGCCTTAGATGATGTTTATAACTCGCCAGGTGACATCTCATGTTGGGTAAACTTACTTGCTCTTCCACTTTGTACTCTTAAAGTCTTCGCTCCTTAGGAGTAATCTTGAGAGTAGGTTGGCTATGAGACGTAAAAGGCGGGAGGAGTATATTACTAGCGCCATCTGTGGTTGGGGTGTGCCGGGGGGGTAATTTGCGGCTTTTGCGGGAGATTTTAGGCGAGGATTCACCGAGCTTTTGCAGTTGATGAGGACATGAGTGTGAATGAGCTTAATGTCGGACGGTGTAGGAAGAAGATTGGTGATGGTCACTATTCGCCGCGGTTAGAATTCTTTCGTCTTCAGTGTTGCCCCATACTCTAGTACCACCCTAGAGGCCTTGCGTGACAAGCATCCTACGGACTCAGTCCCCTGTTTTACCGGCTTTGTCTGCAAATCCTCTTTCCCTCGGTGTTCAGTCGTCTGTTGTTTTGGATATGATCGGGGGTTTCCCGCGTGGGACATCGTGCGGGAGAGATGGTTTACGTGCTCGGCATTTGATGGATTGTTTGGGTGGTGCGGTACTGTTGCTATTTCGGATGAGTTGATCTCTTCTATCACTCGAGTCGTGAATGCTATTCTTGGAAGGTAGTTGCCCACATGTACTTGGTGAATACATTGCTAGTGCCCCTCTCGCTCCGCTTCTTAAGCCGAGGTGGCGGGATTCGTCACGATTGCTTGTAGGTACTATCTGGAGACGCCTCGTGTCTAAGGTTGGAGCTTTTCTTGTTAGCCCTTCTTTGCGTAGTTATTTTGATGGTCTTCGGTTTGGGGTTGGCGTGTATGGAGGAGGGGAGGCTATTTTGCATGCCTTGAATCGTCTAGTGGAGGACCGTGGTTCGGATGTGGGTCTTTCCATGTTGTTAGTTGATTTCCGAAATGCTTTCAATATGGTAGACCGTGGGACCATGTTACGAGAGGTACGGTTGCGGTGTCTGCTCTTTCTCGGTGGGTTGAGTTACGTTACTCTTCTCCCGCCCGTTTGTATTATGGAGAGCACGACCTCTGGTCGTGTCGGGGCGTCCCGGCGGGGGGACCCATTAGGTCCTTTGCTCTTTGCTCTTGTTTTGCACCCATTGGTATGCCGTATTAGGGACTCTTTTGATTTGTGCTTGCATGCTTGGTATTTGGATGACGGGACTATTGTGGGGGATACGTTGGTAGTGGGAGATGTATTGAAGATGATCATGGAATTTGGGCCACAATCGGGATTGGTTCTTAATGTTGATAAGACCGAGTTGTTTTGGCTTTGTGGAGGATCCAAGAAGTAGGCAACATGGTGTTTTCCGCAGTATTGCTAGGCCTTTAGATGGTGTTAAGGTCCTTGGGGAGGCTGTCGGTACGTCTCGGAGTTTTTGTAGTGAGCTTGTGTTGAGAAGAGTCAATCGGACCATCGAGCTTATGGACTCCGTCGCTACGATTGGAGATCCTCGGTCCGAGTTGTTGCTTACACGGGCTTGTTCGGCATCTCTAGCTTTACTTTGCCTTACGTACTTCCCCTCCTAGCGCCTTTGTCTCGGCACGGACTTCCTTTGATTACGCAATTCGCTCTAGTTTGGAGCGTATTGTTACTGACATCTGGGCACTAGGTTTGGTGAGTGGCAATGGCGACTTGCTACATTTCCTTTCCATTTCGGAGGGACTAGGTGTGTATGCCGTTGCGGATGTCTTGTATTATGCCTTTATAGCCTCCCGTGCACGGACACCGTGATCTACGGACCCGGCTTCTCCGTCCGGTGGGATCACGTCACATGGTTCTACCTTCGTTCTTGCTTTGGATGTGTTCGATGAGGTTACAGTTACTGCTATGCCATGTGACCTAGTGAGATCGTTGCCCAGAAACTTATGAAGAAATTGGCGGATATATATTTCACTAAGGTTCGTTGCTTCTTCGGAATCGGTTTTCTCATTGACTCCTCGTCGGTTAGCTTTGTGGAAGTCTCGGCGAGGCCCTACACCTCGGCGGCTCGTGCGGTCCCTATTGTTGGGTTAGGGCGGACTATGAATGGTCGTACCTACGAGGTGTGTATTGAGTTATCGATTAGGTGTGCCGTTGTTCGGGTGTCCTTGCCTTGCCTGCCATGTTCTAGGGTTTTTGAAGGTGACTCCTTTGGCGATCATACAGGTGTCATGCGGCGAGTTCCGGTGGCATCAAACATCGACGTAACCTTGTTCGTGACACTCTTTTGGACATTTGCTTTCGCGGGTATTTACGAGGGAAAGGGGAGGTGGATATCGGTTTGGTTGATGGTCATGACGGACCCTACGCCACAGGGGACATCTGCTCTATTCTTGGGATAGGGGGCTCGACGTGTGTGTTGATTTGGCTTGGGTCTTCTCCTTTGACCCGGTCAGGAATGACTGACTTTGTCCCTGGACGTGTGGTGGAGGAAGTGCTCGGCGCAAGTGTGTCAAGTACAAGAATTCGTGTACGGTGAAGGGTTATGGTTTTTACCCTTCTCTTTCTCATCTTTAGGTG
>JANIEQ010001737.1:0-10011 GCA_024708375.1 Oxalis stricta | reverse complement strand
ATATATTTAGAATTCCTCATGATATAAGCAAAGTAAACTCAATAAACCTTTTTGTATATATAAATGGGCATTCGTCATTCACGTTATCATAATGAATGCTATTTGGTCCTTTTAGCTTATGAAAATGGTCTACGCGACGCCTACCTTGTGATCTAGTGACTAAAATAATATGACGTGTGTCGTCCTATGTGGCCATGTCGACTTGCATATCCATAACCAAACAACCAGAATTTCAGAAACCAAACAACCTTAATAATCATCATGGCCATCTTCTTCCGAGATGAGAGAAAGCACCATTTTCACCGGCTCCATTACGCCGTCGACCTTTCCGGACATTTAGCCGATCTTATTCTTCAGAAATATAATTAATGAATACGCTGTTTTTTGACGAGTTTGGTACCATATGATAAACTAATTGCTTAGGCCAAAACTCAAAAGGACCAATATTAATCAAATTGATAATGTGAGGACGAACCTTCAAGTAAATATGCATGAGGGTTTCGTTAACGTGAGGGACCAAATATATATATCTATATAGTTTGGCCGGTTTAAAAGATACAAAAAAGGCGGGAACGAAAATGAGTGGCGAGCTGAAGCTGTGGTCGAAATCTCGAAACTGCAATTCCACTAAAATGGAGTGTTCTGTTAACCATTACAATTAAATTTAGTTTTACACAAAAACCAACACCATTTCCAACACGTCAATTTCCATATATTTTTTATTTTAATTTATTATCTCTCTCCCCCCTCTCTTCTCTCTGCTTACATTGATTGAAATCTCAAAACAGAGTTACAGAGAAGGTGAGGAGGGATAGAGAATCAAACAATTTTCAGTTTTTTTTTTGTCACATCTAAGCTTACCCTTTAAATATATATTTATTTCGATTATTATTTTATTAAATTAAAAAGAAAAATAACCCAATTTTGAATATCAATCGTCTCTCTTCTCTATCTCTCAGGGATTATGTTGCCTCAGGTTCGTACTTCCTTAACCCGCATTTATGTCCTAGGATCTTATATTTGGATAATCGATGTGAATTTCTTCTGCAATATTGTTTCTTATATATCCTTTTGGGGTCTGAATGTTGTTCTTTTGAAATTCTATTACAAGGGCTAATTACGAGAATATATGAATTTATTTCGCGAAACGCAGACGTGTGCATAATTGGTCGAGGAACGATAACCAGAGACTGCACCATGGATATTCAGTTTAGCCGCCAAAATGGCACCTTAAATCTTGGAAATTGCGTTAAAAATGTCGACCAAGCTGAAAGCTTTCAAGGTGCGTTTGATTAATTCCTCAACAAGTTAATTACTACTTTCGTATCACAATAAATTATGTTTTGCATTTTTAATTCATTTGACTACATGACATGTCCATGGAATGAATGCAAAAATGAAAACATCATCGTGATACGGAGGTAGTATAATATTACCACATTCTTGTCTCGTCTTGTCTCGTTGAATTTTTATTTTTAAGCAGGTGTGGTGGAGTGGTTAAATCGTCTTATTCCTTCCTTAAGTTTGCCACTGGATGCTTCGGAAGAAGAATTGACAGCTTGTTTGATTGATGGCACTGTTTTGTGTAGCATTATGAGCAAACTCATTCCTGCTTCCAATGCAATGGTTGGTGGTTATTACATATAATAGTATATTCTTTCTTTGTCCTTATAGTAATGTGTTATTCTTGATTTCATTCCATTTAGATTTTCATTTATGTGTTTATTTTCTTTAGGGTGCTAATTCCCATTCTGGTCAAGAAAGAGTCAGAGGGTTTCTCAAGGCTCTAAATGATATGGGATTGCCTGGCTTTGAATTGTCAGACTTAGAGGAGGTATTATATTAAGTTGAACTTTTGTTTAGAAGAAAATGGTTTAATTTAATTATACTTCCAAATGATATAATATGTAGTTAAAACACTGTTGTAGGGGAATATAAAGCCAATTTTGCACTGCCTTAAAGTACTCGAGGCACATTTCAATTTTGATGACGATGATGAAGAAAACTTTCTCAATCATCCAAAAAGATGGAATTCTGTCTGAGGCGAGTCATTCAGAGAGAGCTATTCAAGTAACTAGGGAAAGATTCAGTAAATGGAAAACTTGATCAGTCGTGATGTTAAAGGTGTTGGAACTGCTAAAATCAAACAGAATTGATGTGAGTGAGCTCAAATGAAACATAATAGATCAATGTCTTCAATTGCAAGAAATTATTACAACTTTTACATTGTTCTTTCTATAATTTTCATGCGTCTTTTTCATTTCCTTTATTTGTCATGAGATTCCTCGACTCAATCATTATTTTGTGTTGTGAATAAAATCCTGGATGAAAGCATCGGAAGAAAAAAACGGAGACATAAATCAAGTATGGCATTGAAATAGTATATATCTAGAGCTCATATATATCACATACTTCTTAACTTGTTTGTCTAACTGATATTTCATGTTTAAATATATACACACAGCATGTGGCACTTTTGTTGAAGAAAGCTCTGCATTTGGTCGAGCATCGATTTTCTACTCAAGAAGAAAACTTAAAGAAGGTAATTTTCTCATAGATAATGTGATGATCAGTAATTATTGCTCTAAAAACTGGGTTTCTAATGGTATTGAATTATGCATAACTTCAGCAAAATAGTTTTTATAAGGCACGTGAGGAGAAATTTCAGTCAAGATTGAGAACTCTTGAGACCCTTGCAATGGGGACTATAGGAGAAAATGAGGTATATTTGTTGCTTGTGTTGTGTGCTACCAACTTTTAACTTTAATTATTTAGAATGGTTAATTTGAAATGTTATTACTTAACACAGGTTGTTATGAATGTTCTCCATCAAATAAAGGTGATATTTTTGTACAAAATTCATCTTAGTCATGCAGTTAGTATATCTCCATACATAAACATCTGGTTGTAATTGTGGTCATATCATTATGCAAATTGTAGATCGATAAATCTAAATTAGAGGAGAAGGAGAAACTGGAAGATTTGATCAAACTAAGGAAAGAGAAAGAGCTGAGAGATGAGGAGATTTTGATGCTAAAGCTAGAGGTAGACTCGACTAGAAGAACTTATGAAAACCAATACTTGGATTTAGAAGCAAGAGCAGAGAAGGCGAAATTCGAGTTCGAGAAGAAAATAAAGGAACTTGACCGTCATTTAAGAGAATCAAGGGCAAAGGTTAGAGAACTCGAGTCATTTTCGGAATCCAAGTATAAGAGATGGCAAAGGAAAGAGCATGCCTACCGTGATTTTATAGATCATCAGGTGGAGCTTTAAAGGTTTGTCTCTTAACATTTACAATGTTCTTAAAGTTTTGAGTTTAATTTCTCAATACTATCTCATGACATTGGCTAGGATCTGAGGAAAGCTTTCGAGTCCATGAAACTACGAATATGTTGAAGACTAAAAGAACTACACAGAAGAGTTTAGTCAAATGGGTAGAAGTAGTTTTTATATGTTAATTTGTCTAAGTTGAATGAGCTATTGGATTGTGTACAATTCTCATGATGGATGTATATTACTTTTTGATCATGATAGGGGTTAAGCTTAAAGGTCTGGTAGAAGCTGCTGAAAATTATCACACACTTCTAGCGGAAAATCGAAGATTGTATAATGAGGTCCAAGATTTGAAAGGTATGCTATTTTTTTTTTTTTTTCTACATTTTTGCGTTGTTTATTAATTTTCATCCATGTCCAGAGTATTTACTTATTTATTTTTAATGAATTGATTGTTTCTTTCTTCAGTAGGAAATATTAGAGTGTATTGCAGGGTAAGACCATTTCTTCATGGGCAAAGCAAGAAGCAGACAACCATCCAATGTATAGGTGAAAATGGTGAACTGGTTGTTGGTAATCCTTTAAAACCAGGAAAAGACAGCCAAAAGCTCTTTAAGTTTAACAAAGTGTTTGGTCCAACGGCTACTCAAGGTTTTGTATTTCTGCTTCACACACTAATTGAACATTACTTGTTAATCACGTTAATAATTCTGTTATTTTATTATTAACATCTATGGGATGGATGGCAGAGGAAGTATTTTTGGACACTCGGCCACTGATTCGTTCTGTTCTTAGATGGATACAATGTTTGCATCTTTGCTTATGGACAAAGTGGTTCCGGAAAAACATATACCATGGTATAATAATTTCTATTAGAGTAAAATTAATCGACACGTGTCGAATCATAAAATCTGCAATTGGATTAATTACTTGCATTTACTTAATTGTTTATCAAGAGTGGACCAAGTATGGCAACAAAGGAGGGATTGGGAGTCAACTACAGAGCTTTGAATGATCTTTTTGAAATATCGCAAAGCAGAAAAAGATCTATCATCTATGAAGTTGGTGTCCAGATGGTTGAGAATATACAATGAACAAATTCGTGATCTACTCTTAACTGATGGCTCTCACAGGAGATATCCTTTTTTTGTTTCTATGCTTTCCGTTTAACTAACTGAAATAGTACTATATTTCTTGTATAATAAGTTTCTTTAACGTGCACAACACGCTTGGGGTATGGAATAGTAATGGACCAAATGGTTTGGCAGTACCTGACGCCAGTATGCACGCAGTTAGATCGACTTCCGATGTGCTGGATCTGATGAACATTGGTTTTAAGAACAGAGCGGTAAGTTCGACGTCACTCAATCAGAGGAGTAGCCGATCACACAGTGTCGTTACAGTTCACGTGCGTGGCACTGAATTAAAAAGTGGGGCCACCTTACATGGTAATCTGCACTTGGTCGATCTCGCCGGTAGCGAAAGGGTGGATCGGTCAGAAGTAAAAGGAGATAGGATGAAGGAAGCACAACATATAAACAAATCTTTGTCAGCTTTGGGAGATGTTATTTTTGCTTTAGCACAGAAGAGTCCGCACGTGCCTTATAGAAATAGCAAACTGACTCAAGTGCTTCAGAGTTCGTTAGGTGGACATGCCAAGACTCTTATGTTTGTACAGCTTAATCCTGATGTCGAGTCTTATCCAGAAACTGTCAGTACTTTGAAGTTTGCGGAAAGAGTATCTGGTGTAGAGCTCGGTGCTGCTCGCAGCAACAAGGGAAGGAAGAGATGTTAGAGGACTTGTGGATCAGGTAATTAGTTAAATGCCATTTATACATATGACTTCTAACTTTTTACTTGCCTGTTTGGAAAGTCACTATATAAATGGATTTGTGTGAATGTAATCGGTGGTAATTACACTGTTTGACGTTCGCGTATTTACTTGGTCCCACTTAATTTCGTGTAATTTCGGAGGCTCCAATTACCCGATTTCAGTTCCTACACCTCCTAATAATTGGTGACTTCACAATTACACCCTAGTAAATACATTATCGTGTAATTACACTCTTGACTTAAAACACACTTAAGAAATACTTTGCTTGGCTTGTAGGTGACAAGCCTCAAGGAAACAATTGCGAGGAATGAGGAAGAGATATAGAGGCTGCAAATCAAAGTACAAATGAATAATGTGAAGAAGAGTCCACGATCACTTAAGAATGAATATATTCCCCCTTCTCCGAGAAGATATTCTGTAGGTGCTCCTCTACCAGCCAGGAAATTATTGTCAAAAGGAGGGGCAGCCTCGACATCAGGACGTAGTAATAGTAGTGATCATCATCATAATAAATATACTCTAATTCGGTGAAAGGGGACAACTGTTCAGAGTACAGTATTGACAATCATTCTGATGTTTGTTCTCAACAGTCTCTGGATGACCTAAAGTTTCATCACAAGAAATCTGTGTCGCTCGAAAAGCTTATAATTAAGAAGGCCGGTGGTTATAATAATTTTACGACGACGCAGAGCTGCTGCATTTTGGCGAAGTAGACTCCGATGAGAGGTTAAGTGACATTTCCGACGGAAGTCTTACGATGGAAACCGAGGCATCCATGAACAGCCTTGTTGAGTTCAGTACCCTTTTCCCCAATCTGATCAAAAACCACTTCAAAAACCAACAGCTGCAAAGTCTGAAAAGAGTGCCAAGTGAGTTTTCTTACTGATCAAGTCATTACTTACGTACCTTGGAAGGCAAGGCATTTTGAAAAATCTCTTACATTTTGTTGGATTGCAGGATTAATGGTTTAACAAAACTTCAAAAGCCTCAAGTAAGCTCCTTAAAACACCGTCTTCTCGCTCCTTGACGAAAAGCCCATCATCCACGAAAATTGCTTCGAGTAAGTGAAACATGTTTCAATTATAACAATTCTCTAAACCGATTATACAAATTCTTCTGCCTCCATTTTCTTTTGGTATGTAAAAATATAAAGCAGGATTTAGCTGTAGGCTAGAACTAACTGTTGGTATTTTTCTTGATACACCAGGTCCCAGGAAAACTCTTGTTTTAGGCAGCCCTTCAGCATCCAAACGCTGGCAGTAAATTTGGTGAGGGTGAAACTTTTTTTTTTTTTTGAAATTAAAATTCCCTTTTAAAATTTGATCATGGTCCTTTGTATGTATAGTATAATGCTTGGAAATAATAGGAAATAATTTTTCTTTTTTCCATTTCTTGAGTGTTGACTATTTTGTTCAGGATAATTAAACCATGACCAAAAAAAAATAAATAAATAAATCATATCCGGCCACTTAGATTCTTAAACTATCAAACTTAAGGTCTAAAATTCTTATCAGACCACTTAAAGTCTTAAACTATCAAAAATTCATATCGGTTGTATAGTAGTGGTGTGTGTGATAGGAGTCACTGGTATAAAGAAAAGCAAATAGCAGTAGTATACAAAATGAAGAAACAGTACTGGTATACAAAATGAATGGCAACATTGAGTTCAAAGATATCCACGGAAGACTGACGAGGAGAGAAGTAGCCATAATGTGCTGGTCAAGCTTACTTTTGTTCCACGCAATGTAATCGAGGTTCGCAGGATGCTAAAACGATGCCGTTCTCACCAACGGCAACCTTACGCAGAATACCACCATTTCCACATTTGGGGTGAACAGTTATCGTGCAGCATGCATAAATCGTCATGCAATCTAGTAGATGAGGCACATCTTCTAAGTTCTCTTCTTGCTGACACATTTATGAATCTACTTCGAGCCTCATTTGTTGAAGATTCAGAAAGATACTCCGTCCCCATCACTCCTTTCTGGTTATTCCATATATTCTCCTCACAAGTCCCATTTCCAACATGATCTACTTCATAAATTAGATTCATCTTGACACTTGGACTGCTATTGTCCTCTACAATCTTGGTATCTGAATTTCTCTGCAGGTCTTCTTGATGGTCTTTATCAGCTAATGCCTCATAGCATTCACGCTTTGCTTTCCTTCTGAGAAAATCTTCTACGTGTGCTTCGACTAACAGCAGGTTCAAAATCACCAGCATCACCATCAAAAATCTCAGACGCATCAACTCCATCTGCAATATTCATAGTTTCCTTTATATCGGTCTTCTGAGGCAAGTATTGGAATTGGTCTAACGCCATCCGACATCATCCTCGTGATTCTCAGAATGGGTTTCACCATCTTTACTTGCCACTGAACCATCCACAGGTTGGGTATCCGAAGAAAGAACATTTGGGTTTAAATCCTTCATGAGGGCAGGATACTTGCCACTGAACCATCTGGACAGGTTCAAGGGATTGGTTGTTTCCATGAATCTGAGCCTCGCAATTAGTTTGACATCAACATCTTGAAAACTTGATACACCGGAAAGCCAAAATTTAAAAATAAGATTCCAATCTAACAAATTTATCAATCAACGGAAGCAAACCATCCATTGAGGATTGCTGACAACTAAAGTCCAATAATTAAACAAGTACCGGAATGAGTCAGATGCAGTGAAACCGCAAATTTCCAGCCAAGACTCCAAGGATAGTGACTAACAGAGGCTTTTCCGCCTTGGATGATGGCACAGCACTCGCCAATGCATCTATATATGTTTATCTTTGCAATATTAACCATGTTAAGAGATCTCAACTATAATAATGTTGCTCGCACATATCCTGGTTTCTAGAGGATCTATGGTTTTCGATAGTAATGAGGTGCCAAGATAAACTCGATATTTTACTAATAATGAAATGTTGACATGCTTAAAATCAATAGTGGGTAACATTAAAGAGTTGGAATTTAAAGACATAAAAGAAAAGGCTGTAATTTAAGTAATTAAGATAAACAAACTTGCAGACATTGGGTTCATTATTTATGAGTAGACGAGTGCGAAGGAAAGTTTTCACAGGAATGCAAAGCGGGCAGCGGGAATCTAGACAGTGCCTGTAGTGAACAAGCAATTTTCTGGTATGATGACAATCAGGATTGGAACAGCAGTGTTGCCGATCAATATTGTAATTGCATCTTAGTAGCATATGACTGCACAGCTTTTTGAGGAGAGTGCATTGATATTGAGGGGGCAGCTCCCCTCTGGTGCCCCACACAGCTGAGCATGGTGGATCATCACAATCCATCGCTGTGCTTTCGTTGTACGATCAAGTTGTTGAATATCACCATTCTCTCCTCCCGTATTAACTTCTTCCATCTGATCAAGTTGTTGAATATTAGCACAAACTTCAATCTGATCAAGTCGTTGAACATCATCATCATTCTCGAACTTCACCAAGTTGTTGCTCGGCAGCCAACACCTTGCACCTGTATGATGTTATCCTGCAGCAATAATTTTTGGTGCAGCGTCTCGTGCTGCTGCTGCTCTTCCTGTCTCATCCAGCTTAATCTCTTCCGATAAGCTGCTAATGCTTCGTCTCATGCCCTCCACCATCCTATTTCTGCAGTTTAGAATACACATAAACACATATATTCAATTGATCTGGAATTGATTCAAGATAAATTTAACTAACATCGAAAATATATAGTAGTATATGAAAGAAACACAGACAAATATGCAATTAATACTTGAATGACTGATTCAATGAATGGTCGTTTGTTATAAACGAATACTCACCATCTTCTGAGACCTCATCGTAAGTGAGACGCTCGCTGCTGCTTATGCAAATTCGATTCTATGATACTCAATTTATAAGGGATCAAAAAAAAATTATAAAGGAAGAAAGAGTGGAAATAAATTATTAACGGATAAAATTAAAGAAACTTTACTCCAGGGAGAGAGAGAGAGAGATTTTGCTCTGAATAAAGAAACAAAACGTTTGGACTCTCAAAGCCCAAGTACTGGCCCAAAACGCGTTTAAAGCCCATTACGAACGAAAAAACGACAGCGTTTTCGAAGACTCGAGTATGTAAAAATAAAAAACTACTACTATTAATTACAGTACATGACATGATGTTGAATTCAAAAGTTGGAAAACAATTATTGCAAGATACATTTAATTTAGGCTCTGTATCGATTGCCAAGGTGCTATTTTTATGCTGAGAAGCAGATAAATGCTACAAGTTGTAGAGCATAAGAAAATAAACGTAGTAATTCTCTATAATTGATCTGTACCTGTACAAATATAAATTTATTTACTATGTTCTTAACTGATGAGGAGACCCTTTTTCAAGAGATTCATAACTTTCACACCAAAGAATAGATACTCTCTCCACATCTGGATATATAAATATCGATGTCAAATATGTTCTTCAGTTAAAAAATACTAGTCTTTGGTTTCTAGTTATGGCAATTACGGTGTCAAATCAATGTACGGAAGAAAATTAAATAAATCAAGAAGTTTCGGAGCACTTTTTGTTCGACACGAAGACTTGTGAAGGTATTCCTATCTAATATGATTTCTATCAAGGAAAAAATAAAATTCTTATCGAATTCTTATCTAAAAATCTTGAAAATAGATATTTAGCTATAAATATAAATGTCTATATTAAATATTTTATATTAATTAATTGTCATTTTTTCTTCGAGATGAAAAATATATATAAAATGAAAAAATGAGCATATATCCAGCTAATCAAACATCCAAAAGAAAAATTCAACACGTCATCTCTAGTTATCTCTTCATCGAAAACTTCTCATCACAAAAGAAATTAGGTTCTTTTGATAAGAACAAGCGATCATGATTCATCACAGTTTGAAAGTCGCTTAAACTGTAATTGGCATTCTA
>JANIEQ010001736.1:0-13664 GCA_024708375.1 Oxalis stricta | reverse complement strand
GGCAAATGTAGAAAATAGGAATGCAGTCTCTTGGTACTTTAGTTGGCCATAGAAGCTTGGACCTGTTAGTGATGGTATATACATTTTTATGTTAACTATAATGCTTCATGATACACATTTACCCTTTCAACGAAGGTGGATTTTTCATACTTAGGAGCCTTAAATCATAACGTTATGGTACTGGAAGGATGTCACAGGTATGGACAAATTGAAAGTTAGGATGTGAATTATAGAATACGCCAAGGGAGATTCTGTTTACCCTAAATTGATTTTCTGATGTTTTATATGGGTTTTGATATTTATACACGGGTTATCATATCAGTGTTATCAATTTCCTGTTTGTTTAATAATCAGGTATGGTCATATTGATAATGACCACCTCGTGAAACTTCTGAAGCAACTGCTGCTGCACACATCATCTCCTTTCAATGGCAGGGTTGAAGGGAACTGCTCCCAATGCAGCTGATGTTCCAACACTGCTGGGAACTGGTTCCTTCTCACTTTTGGAGTGTATGTGACATTTATTAAAATTTACTTTCAAGTATCTTGCGTTTGTTTTTAGAATAAGTTAACTTTTTCAGTAAGAAAGCTTTTATACGTCAAGAGTTACTATAACAATGACACAATTGAAGGTTATGCTTTGGTTTCCCATTTCACTTCTCTTTTATCTGGGATCTGGTTTAAGTTTCACTTACTTGGTTATATAAAGCTACTTGAAATGCTGAAGATTATATTTTGTTGTTGTTTGTTATTTGCAAATAGTATTAGATGGAACTGATATATTGGGAGATAGCATTATTTAGGAGTTCTTTAGGGTTCAATAGTAATAAGGATTCAAACAATTCATAATGATCTTTTTTAAGTATGATTGAAGATAAAATATGATGAATCATGAATGAGTTTATATCCCTCGAATTTCTTTAAAAATGTTGGGTTGATTTTAAATTATAATGAATGAAATCGTAAATATTTTGAATGGGATAGGGATTTTATGTATGAAAATTGGTTATGTGAGGTCTAAAGTAACATGTTGAAGAACTGCTGAAGTTGAACCCGAGGATGTAAAGATGCATAATAATAATTTTTTTTGAATATCGCATAATAATAATAATAATAATAATAAGGGGATGCATGGTTTAATTCTAGTGCGATGATGCATAGGGCATGGTATTGTGTCGCTGTTCTTATGAGATTGTCTTTTTTCCTCCTTTATGTCTGCTTTTGTTTTGCAGGCGAAAGAAGTAGGGAAAACCGGCCTGTCAAGAAATTCCCGACTTACATGCACTGGCCTCACATACATGTTGACCAAGTACGTGGACTCACTTTAAGGGAAATGGGAGGAGGTTTTGCAAAGCATCACCGTGCCCCATCAGTTCGCTCTGCTTGCTATGCCATTGCAAAACCATCAACTATGGTGCAAAAGATGCAAAATATAAAGAAATTAAGGGGACACCGGAGTGCTGTCTATTGTGGTACATTTTCCTTTTTTTTTTTTTTTTTTGAATTTTCCTTTGTCTTTTCTTCTGGCTATTATCATTATTTCTGTTAGAAGTATCAAATATGTGATGGATAAAATATATGAAGCAGCGGTAGTTTAATGCGATATGACTGCAGTTCTTTTCTCTGGTTGGTATATTGGAATGGACAGTTTGGTTGGCTTTTGGAACTTTAAATTTCTCAACAGTACACGTTTCTTGGTTCAGAGCATTGTGTTGCTTAATACTTCATTGTGCTTTATTTTAAAAGGCATTTGAAATCAAATTCAATGCGCACCACCAGCCGCCAGTTTTAGTTGTTTGGTGACCCTCTTACTTGGTTAGTTGCTGGCACTTAAAGGAATAGTTTAAGAATTTAGTATAGTGTGAAGGTTTTTATGTATAGCCCCCAGATCAGGGAAATATAACTATCAAATTCAGATGTCATCATTCGGTTTTTGTTGGTTTTTTTTAAAAAAAATAAGGTCATTCAGAGTTTTTGTGTTCCTCTGATGCCTTATGTAAAATATAAAATTGCTTGTGGCTTTCTGTATTCTTGGGATCGTGGTAATTACCTGATCACCAGCTTCATTTCAAACCTAGAATGTCCCAAGTCCTACTGCTCTAACATTTCGGTAGTAATTTCAGTTGATTTTTGTCTATTACCGTTCTCATTTTCTTGCTTCTCCCATGCTTTCTATTGCTTTCCATGCAATTTTATGGAATCTAGATGACTGCTTGTCAAAGTTCAGTTTATTTGCTTCTTCTTGCAGCCATATTTGATCGCTCTGGGAGATATGTTATAACAGGCTCAGATGATCGTTTGGTAAAAATATGGTCAATGGAAACAGCATTTTGTTTGGCTAGCTGCCGTGGACATGAGGTGAGTTCTTCAGTTTTTTGCATGGTTCATGACACTAACGTAGTTTGCTTTCCTTTTATAACTTGAGCTGATGTTCCATCATATATTCAACTGAAGGGGGACATAACCGACTTGGCTGTGAATTCTAAACAATACTCTAGTGGCATCTGCAGCAAATGATTTTGGGATTCGAGTTGTAAGTTTTTCTTTAAAAAATTATGTTGATTGAAAGACGCCTCTTTAGAACCATATGGCCATTTTGTTTGCTTTGTAATAACTTCATAGGGTTATTTTTTTAAAAAAATTTCTTTATGTATAAATTTTACAGTGGCGGTTGCCTGATGGGATGCCAATTTCCGTCTTGCGGGGGGCACACTGGAGCTGTTACTGCCATTGCCTTTAGTCCCAAGCCTGGCTCTTTTTACCAACTTTTATCGTGAGATCTATCTCCAGATTTCTAATTCACCGTGCTACTTTTTTTTATTTTTTTGTTAACTATTTGCGTTTTCAACTGGAAAAATGGATTCGAATTTACTTTGCTCGTTCTATGTGTAACTTATGAAATGCTTTCCTAACTATGGTCCTTGTCACCCCTGTTATTTTTTTTTCTTCACTTCTGAATGCAAATTGATTTTATCGAATCTCTTTGAAGGTTTGAAGCATATCAAAACAGTTTTGTTCGAGACATCTCCTTCCGGAACCTTTATGCATCCTTAACTTAGTACTTAATATTGTAGGTCATCGGACGATGGACTTTGTCGAATCTGGGATGCTAGGTCTTCAAGTACTAGTGTACGAGTTCATGTACCGAAGCTACATATATGGGGGGGGGGGGGGGGGTACCGAATATTGGCGTCGGTGATGTTTCTATTCTACCGTCTGGTTTTTTGCTTATCCCAATGACAAAAGAACATATTGCATAATTGATGTTTTCTTCAGGTAGGACCATTGTTCCTCACACTAATGCTTCCTCTTCAAGCAATGGCCCTCAGAACCATCAAACATTATGTTGTGCTTTCAATGCAAATGGAACTTTTTTGTCACTGGTAGCTCCGATACTCAAGCAAGGGTGCGTCAGTATAGCCTCTTTCAAATGCTGTGGGCTCGTTTATATATTGTTCACTCTGCTACAGTGTCATTTATAGTATTCCTATACTTTAGTTGAATACTTTACCAGTGACCAGATATTTGCAGGTTTGGAGTGCCTGCAAATTTAACGCTGATGTCTCGGATCAACCAATTCATGAGTTAGATCTTCTAATCGGACATGAGAATGATGTCAACCATGTTCCAATTCAGGTTAGTCCCTACTCTTTTCTTATTTGTTAGCAACTGCCGCACCCACTTTGTAAATCTCACTTTAGCTTTGTTGCTTCCAAATGCAGTGGCTGTGCTGTATCTTCTAGGTTTTCAATGTCTGATGCTTCAAAGGAGGATAACATCCCGAAGTTTAGAACCTCTTGGTCAGTGCGTACCATTTCTGGAATTAACTTCCTTTGTTCATTCTTGCTCTCTTCTTTGATAAACAAGCAAAACAACATGCCTTGTAACTGTTTCTTACTCTAAAGTTCGATCTTGATGTTGTCAGGTTCGGTTATGAAAACATTGTTACCTGTTCTCGTGATGGAAGTGCAATTATATGGGTTCCTAGATCACGAAGATCGCATGTGAGTTGGTTCAAATTTTTTATTATAGCTCGTTTGAGATTTTGACAAGTTTCTTTTTGTAGACGCACTCAGTTATACCCCCTGTTGTTATACTTAATCTATAGAGATTTCTTTTATTTTTAAATTTTCTTATGCATATAGATTAAAAATTTACGCTGGACACGCGTGTATCATCTTAAAGTTCCACCTCCTCCACTACCTCCACAACCTGCTCGAGGAGGCCCACGCCAGAGGTTTCTACCTACTCCTCGTGGTGTTAACATGATCATATGGAGCCTGGATAATAGATTTGTACTTGCAGCCATTATGGGTAAAGTAGTTCTCTTAGTGTGAATATTTTCTCCGTTTGTTACTGGCTTTATATGCTCTCCTAGCTACCTTAGGAGTTAGGATGGTGATGTATATTCTTGATTTCAAGTTGTCCTATATTCTTGAGTTAGACTGCTGGGCTTAATTTCCTCTCTCACCCTTACAGATTGCAGAATATGCGTTTGGAATGCTGTTGATGGTAGCTTAGTTCATTCTTTGACTGGCCACACTGAATCTGTGAGTTCTGATTTCTGATCTCGTTGTCTATATTTTGGTACAAATGGCTTTGAAGTCTGATCGTTAATTTTTTTATTTTTTTTTGTTTGTGTGTGTGTGTGTGTTGTACTTGACTGAGATTATGGGGAGGTCATTCTTTTATCTTGGTGAATTGGGGTCTTTGTACCTCATTTTTTCGTCTTGCCATCACTGTTTTTGCAATGTCTCATTACCTTAGCCGGGACAGGGTTGTCTCTGTTACTATTCAAATCTTAAAAGTTACCAAGCTACATGCTGGTTTTTTATACATGCTTTTGGCTTTAGCTCCAACCGATTCTACTAGAGTTCAACTATCTTCTAATGATGTACTTTTAGATGTCTCTAGTTGTAGCTCGCCTGCTAGCTGATTAAAACAGAATAACATGAAAAACCCATTTCTTCCGGTTGTTCAGCATCATGATATGAAATATTGCTCCTATGGCTCACTTCATCAACTTTACTTCTCGACAGTCTTATGTATTGGATGTTCATCCTTTTAATCCTCGAATAGCTATGAGTGCTGGGTATGATGGAAGAACAATTATATGGGATGTAAGCTTCATCGTCAATCGTTTTATATTTATTTGATGGATTTACTTCTTCAATTTCTGTTGTATATTCATATTTTGGCGTATCTATATAGATATGGGAGGGGACACCCATTCAGACCTACAAAATTGGATGTTTCAAGTTGGTCGACGGAAGTTTTCTCCGTAAGTGAACTAATAGTTAACGTGTACTTAAATTTCTGCGTTTTCGTGCTTTAGCTTAAATGGAGTTCTTTTAACCTATATTGTCATTTGATGAAAATTTATATCTAACTGCATTGTCGAAATGTCATTTGGCCTCAAGCATATGTATCTGCATCTTGACATTCTGACTTCACACTCATGTTATTGAGCTGTCACTGTTGTATGATTCGACAGCAGAGTGTACCCGTATTTGTTTGCCTTAACTTTCATTTCATGCAATCTTGATTCTGGATGTCACTATTTGTTTTATGATTAGAACTGCTCTCAAATTATTCAAGATTTACCTAGCTATCATGCTAAATGAAATACTTTCTGAATTGTAGAGATGGGACGTCAATTGTACTATCTGATGATGTTGGCCAGACATATTTTCTAAACACTGGCCAGGGTGACTCTCAAAAGGATGCCCAATATGATCAGGTACCCCAATAAAAAAATACTTCGCTTGTTTCCTGTCTTGTCCCCCATCCTTTTTTTGATACATTCTGCAATTGATTGTTTTCTTGATGATGTATTCTTTGTGCACAATTTCTCTGGTAGTTCTTTCTTGGAGACTTCCGCCCACTTTTCCGAGATCCCCATGGCAATGTCCTTGATCAGGTTGGTGCTTTTATGCCTTTCATTCTTTTTAGTCATGCCTGCTGCTGAATGTCTGAAACACCAGAAATAAGCTCATGACGTGGTAATAATATGAAGAAAGAATGAAACAAATAGTTTCAATTTACTAATACAGTGTGGTTGTAGCAGTGATTACATTAAAATTAGTGTAGTGAACATGAGAAGTGGAAGAAGTATATTATAATTTTGTGACAACATGTGCACCTGTGCGAAGTCAGTCAGTGGTTTGAGTTCTTCAATACCAAGTAAGCTAATGTTATTGAACTGATTTAGGAGACTACACTACCTCCATATCGAAGGAACCTTCAAGATCTTCTTTGTGATTCATGTATGTATCTGCAGTTTACCCAGCCAATTTTAACTGTCTTTTCTAGATGGTACAATTCCTAATGTTGTCATTTATTTGGAATTCCAGCTATGATGCCATATCATGAACCATACCAGACTATGTTCCAGAAACGTCGTCTTGGTGCATTGGGACAGGAGTGGCATCCTTCGACCATCACGCTTGCTATTGGACCAGATCTCAGTTTGGGCCTGGATTATGTAATGCCTTCATTGGAAGATTTGGAACGAATGATTGAGCCACTGCCTGAGTTTATAGATGCCATGTACTGGGAACCAGAAAATGAAGTCATCAGTAATGACAATGATTCTGAGTACAATGCTACTGAGGAAAGTTCCAGTGATGCTGAGCAAGGAAGTTTTTCATCCAACTCTTCCAGTGATCCAGAATGCAGTGCCGGAGACAGTGAAGTTGAAAATGATGGTCTTCGCAGGTCTAGGAGAGGAAAGCAAAAAACTAAGGTATGTGTTTGTAATTACTCACGATTGATGGCCATGTCACCCCCTACATACCGCTTATTGTTTTCTGGTTCAGTTGATGGCTCCTTCAGAGCGACGTGCCAAAAAGAGGAACCTGGAAGGGCGTGATGGCCCTATACTGGGAAGTAAGAGAGCTAAGAAGGCAAGAAGTGGCAGGAAAGCTTCAAAGAGGAAGTCTTGCAAGGGGAAATCATCAAGACCACAGAGAGCTGCTGCCCGCAATGCAATAACCATGCTCTCTAAAATAAATGGGTCATCAACAGATGGCGATGATGAAGATGATTCCTCAAACAATCAGTCGGAACTGCAAGACTCAGACTTTGAAAGCGATCAAGCCGATGGAAGCTCGAGTATCTTGCAGGGAAGATGCAGAGAAGAAGATCTACATGTTGTGCTCTGATCCTGAAGCTGATACATATGAACTCCCTAAGACTCAGCCAGTTGCTGCAAAGAAGAATAGTCTGGTCTTAAAGTTCTCTTTTGGTGGAAAGAAGAAGCCCGTGAAATCAGAAGATTGTGGACAAAACAGTGCCAGTCTGGTTGATTTATTAAAGTCATCTTCTCGAAGCTCGAGGAACAACTGAAGAAAACAAGATGTTTACTGTTGATCCCGCATTATCTTCTGTAGATGAGGTTAATGTAGGCCGTTCTGAAAATTATAAGAAAAGTAACGTCTTGGATGAGTGCTCTGAGGATCATCCGGGTGAACCTGAAGGCAATGAGGGGAATAAGATTCAGAGGGGAGATGCCAGGGCCAGCACATCCAAATGGTCAAAGTCTGGAGAATTGGCGACAACTGATCAATCCATCAAGTTTATCGTGGGTCGTCATGCCAACGAGGAAGATAGGAGAAATACCAATAGGTATGCTGAACGTGTTCAAAAAATAATAATCAAAGTGGTTATACTTGGATTGCAGAATCCTTTATAATAGACATCTATTGTTTTGCAGGGATGAGGAGCAGTCGGGTGCATTTGACTCCAGCGCAGATGGCTGAAGTTACTAAAACTAATCACTCTGATGAACTGGAAGAAAACCCTCCAGTAAAAGTAAATAAAAAAATAAAACTAAAAGGGCCTCAAAAAGTGAAAATTATTCTAAGATCAGATTCTCAGACTTGTGATGGCGGTGATGCGAAAGTCCAGCTATAATGAAGGTTGTGGTAGTTCAAGTGCTCTGCGCTTTAGACTAGGACCAAATAGGGAAAAAACTCACATAGGGGATCTTGATGGTGTCGTTGAAGAAGATACTTCATATCCTGCCAAAAATCACGATTCGGAATTTGCTCTTCCTGAGGGAGGCTGATGCAGTGCGCAGAACAAGATCTTTCATGTGCAAGGCAAGTCCACCGAAGTCTAATGGCGGTGAATTAGTTGGAACATCAAAGAATATGGAAAGTATGCGCTCAAAGGGAAAGCTCCCACTTGAAAACTGGAGTTCTAGTTCAAAACAGGCTGTGAGATCAAGGTCTACTAGAAAAAGGCATGGTGGTTCAAGTGTCTCAGAGGGGTGGAAGTCAAATCCCGATATGGGAAAGTTATCATGGCTGATGTTGTCAAAGCAGGAGGGTGGATACCGTTATATCCCACAGTTAGGTGATGAAGTTGTTTATGTAGCTTCAGGTACACTTTGTTATTATATTTCGCTGCCCCATTCCAAAATAGTTGTACACTTTCCATTTTCGATTTTCCAAAACAAGCGTCTTATTTACAATATCTAGAATAACTTTAATTTATTATGCTTCATTACATTTTTATTTCCAGGGCCACAAGGAGTACTATGAAAAAACTCGTTTAGGAGATCCTTCCATGTCAACTAAGAGACACGTAAAAGATGTCGAGATTTGCAAGGTGGCAGAGCTTCAATACACTGGGTCTACATATGGGGAGAGCTGTAAACTAAAACTTGAATTCGTTGACCCCTCATCTACTCTGTGTGGGGAAACAATTGCGATAATCCTTCCTGAGTTGGTAGATTTCCCTGATTTTATCGTTGAGAAAACATGGTACGATAGTTCGATGAGCAGAAATTGGAGCAGGAGAGATAAGTGCTTCGTTTGGTGGAGGGATGAAAAAGAAAATGAAGGTGGTAAATGGTGGGAAGGAAGAATTGTTGCCGTGAAATCCAAATCAGATGAATCTCCCTCATAGTCCTTGGGAAAGGTACCATATCAAGTACAAGGACGATGATACCTCCGACGTTCCACATTCACATTGTCCTTGGGAATTGCATGATTCGGAAACTATGGCAGGGCAGCCTCATACTGAGTACTGATAAAGAGATCAGAGAAAAGCTACTGTCAGTTTTTAATGATGGGGTAACCTTTATCTGACCTCTTTTATCTTGGGTAAATTTATCAACTTGGCATGTGGAAGGGTGCAGTTTTCTGAAAGACTACATTTTTCTTTTGCAGGATTATGGTGGATTGCATGAAATCTGTGATAAGTTGGATTTCTTCAACAAGTAAAAATTATTTATAGTATTAGCTTTCACCTTTTCTCTTTTATTTACACTTGTCCCCTAAAATCATTGATGTTTTGGTATCTTGCAGGTTTATAGTTCCATTGAATCCTGAATTAATCAAGTCGAGGCTGGAGAATAATTACTATCGGAGCTTGCAAGCTGTAAAGCATGATGTAGAAGTGATGGTTGACATTGTGCAACAATACTGTCGTAAAAGTGGTGGCAAGCCCTTGAAGCAATTGAAGCGCCTGTCAGAAAGGCTTGATCGGGTTTTGAGGTCTCAGCTGTGAAAACTAGTTGCTCTCTTTCTATTAGAATCAGAAAGCATCTTTTACTTTAATCATACTTCACTCACATTATTTCGAAAGCATATTCACAGTGGTATCCCTTGGAGGCCATAGAAATAGCAAAATGAGGCTTTTGTTGGAATACATAAAATGTAAACACAGAAATTTAAAGAAATGTCAACTTTCTTCTGAAAAGTTCAAATGATTATTTCTTTATGATACATAATTTTGAAAAAGGCAGTGTGGTTATCATGATGGGTGGACGTCGGATCCCGATATGAGAAAGCTTATGTTGAGGACTCTCCCACATTTAATTCCCATTTTTAAAAAAATCTAATAATTTTTTTTCTTACAAATTATTTTTGATTGTTTTATACCATACAAACTATTTACGTATGATTTATGATTGGTATGGTATAGTTATGTTAAAAAAAAAATTATAACCGTAAGGATTTGGAGACCTTAAAAATTTAAAATTTAAAATTATAATTTTAGATGAAATATCTATGATTATAAATATAGTTTTAAAAAATTATATAAATTTTAAGATATTGTGATATAATTTTCAAATAAAATTATTTAGGTATAAAAAATTTAAATACATATTTTAAATTAATTTCGAAAGAATGTTAGGTTCTTAGTAAGTAAATTTGATCTCGAAAAACACAAGAATGATCATTTATTGATATAGTATCGAATCTAGAAGTAATGACCCATATTTAGTGTGATCAGATGATACGTCTTTACGTACGTGGTTGAGTACGACATAATATGTAGGATCATTATAGTAGTTAGTTGTTACTGTTCAGTGATTCCTTACGTTTTTAAGTTCATATATATGTTCCAATAAATAATTTTGTTTGTTTTCGGAAATACTTAGTATTTAGATTATGGTCTAATATGATTTACCCGTAATACTTGATTTATGAAAATCATTTACAAAAAGATTCGACTTATATTAATAAATATAGTCTATGAAAATCTAATTGTTTTATAATAATTCTCACCAAATGTAAATGTTATATTTTCTCAAAATTATGTTTATATTTCCTTCAAGTTAAATTCAAGAAAATGAGGAAAGAAATATGGATAGAATATATCCCCTTTCTCAGTTTTTAAAGTTTAAAACGAAAAGATTTGAGAGTTTCAAAAATCTCACAACTTAAAAATAACACAATTGAAATTAAAATAACAAAACTCATAATTTTTTTCCTCAAAGTCAATTCTGATTTCTTACTCATGAGAGAACACATATATAAAGGGACATGTAGAATAATCTAGAAAAGCACATGAATCGGTTTCTTAGACCATGTACACGAAATTAAGGCCATGTATGAGTAACAAATATAAATGATTTAAAAACATCATGCAATTTATAAAGGTTCATGACATGGAAATCCTAAACACACATAGAAAAACGAAAATACATGAATTGAAAGATAAAATACATGCTTGAGTAATAAGTAGGGTGATAGAAATCGAAGAGGTGCATGTGAACATGTGAAAAAATGTAAATAAAGAATCTCTAAGTGTGATCATGAACATTCGGAGAACCATACATAAGTCTTAAATGTTGATCATGAATTTGGAGAAGCATGAACAAGTATTAAATGATGGACCATGAACATGTGTTAATGAATTTGTAGGCATGAATGATCATTGAAGGGGAGTCCATGTTTTAGCATTGATGATGTAACTTCAACGTCCAAACATATTTTTTCTTTTTTGTCTTTTCAATGAATTCTTTTGATCTGCCATTAGCCAGGTAGAGTTGGTTGTCTTCAAAGTGAGCTCAGTTGAGCTGGTCGGAATCAATGTGGAGCTGGATTCAGCTGGTTTATGCTTTTAGGATCTTTTGAGATGGTTTGATCCTTTTTTCTCTTCAACCTTGAGCTAGGACTCGTTCTTACCTTAAAAACACTTGTAATTGCTTTGATTTTATCTTCATTAAGATCATGAGGATGAAAGTATGTTGGAAAGAGGGATGGTCCTCCATCGTAAGTTTTCTTCATTTTCTTTACATATTTCTTTTATAATTATTATTTTAGTGGTTTATCATGATTTGGTATGTTAAGGAGTGACTTGATACTTAAAACAAGAGAAAAATAAACGAGCAATTATTGTTGAAAAAAACATATTTAATTTTGGGATAACATTCAACTAGTGTTGAACATAATTTGGTTCATAGTTATTGTGCTGTAAAATGATAAAAACGCTTCAAAATTTAGTAAGGAAAATTCATTTGATCGAACCGTAATATAATCAAAAGCTACCCTAATAGAATCAAACCGACATTTAGCCCAACCAATTAGATATTAGAAAACTAAATCGCGTTTCGGCTTTCAAGTAAATTGAAACGACCTTAAATCGATTTTCGACGGGTCCAGTTTTTACTCTTTTCGGTTTGGCCGACTTGATTGATCTAGCCCGAGCTAATTGGTCCGGTTTCCACTCACGTCCGGGTCCACCTTGTACCCTTGACTAGGTCTATTCACATCCTTTCTTAAAAATCTAAAATAATTTAACTGCATAAATATTCTAAAAAAAAGAATTCACCAGTTTAAATGACTTCTTCAAAATCCTTTTTACGACGGTGCGGCTGTCCTCGGCAAAATGATAAAACGTTTTTAATGAAAATGCTAAAAACTTTAATTTTAAACACTCGCAAATTTTATCTTCACCGTCTTTCTCGCAAAACTTCAAAATTATTTTAACCTCATACTCTGAAGAACATAGATCTATATAAATATTCTTCAAAACCCATTTGCTCACTCCAATGCTAAGCACTGATTCACGTCACGTAAGACATCCAAGGTATTCTTTAAAGTATCAGACAAAATCGAAAAGTAAATACCCATCACCAGCGCACCAACTAGTCGGCCATTCCTCCTGCAATCTCCACATCCCACTTTACACATGTCTAATAATAAAATTTAAACATGTTCAATTTTAAATAATAATACATAAAAAGAAATTGTCATCATATTTTAATACATTAAATGTATGTTAGATAGCTTTTTTAGGTGACTTTCACAGTGATGAATGTAGAAGGAAGGACCAATGGGTAAAATTTTTATGAGTTACATAAATTTTTATTCGTTTACTTAATGCCAAACTTTTCATTGTGTGGACGGTTTCACATTGAAATGACCTTCCACAATACCGCCTTCAAGAAATCTTAAACAATTATTGATAAGCAGTCTCAAAAATTTTATTCTTCACCGTCTTTCTCAAAATTCAAAGTCACTAACTCCAAATACAATTCGAAACTCCAAAAGAAATTCACCCACATAAACATCTCTTCATACCTTTCTCGGACCGCAGGATGAATGAAACCCAAAAAATTAATTGCACAAATACTTATAATCAGTGAAAAAAATTATCGTCTCCATGTCTTTTTCCGGCACATCAATCGTCATTTCTCCCCGAATATTGTTCGCCCTAAATTTATATAATCGAATTACTAATTTATCGATTCGGTATCATGTAAGTTTTCTCATCTTCTTTACAAAATATCATTTATAATTATTATTTAGTTATTTATCTTGATTTTAATTCTTTTGGAATACCATTAGGATTAACGTCAACAGAAAACGATCCTAAATTTCCATGAAGCCTAAAGTGCTTCGAAACTTACTGTGGCTGTAAAATTCATTTAATTAAACCTTAATATAACCAAAGTCGACCCGAACAAAACCGAACCGACCAAATCTACTAAACCCAACTGATTAGATTTAGAAAACTAAACGGCGTCATTTCAAGTAAAACTTAGGGTGTATAGTTCAATAGGTGTAGTTTTACCTACTGACATGTGGAAATTACAGCTCACATCAAATTATTATCACCGATTAGCTAATATTAGTTAGGTGCTTCGTTTGTTCTTCATGCTTCATCATCCTCCTCGATCATCACGACATTCATAAACCACGCCACCACCCATAGTCATATTTGCCACCACTAACCTCTCACTCTGGACCTGTTAATTACTCCTCATTGCCACTCCCCAATCTTTCTTTACAACCAAATCGCTACCACCATCTACCATAAATAGCACTCGAGTCACCAGGCACCACCTCCAGCATCCTTCTTGCCATCATGAAACCAGCCACTGAAGCGGTTGAAACGCGAAGTTGCTCAATGATAATGCGAAA
>JANIEQ010001734.1:0-49168 GCA_024708375.1 Oxalis stricta | reverse complement strand
CCCGCTCATTACTGTTGAGGTAGACTGGGTAAGGTATCTATATCGGATTCGGAGAAAGGGATTCTGCACGCGGAGTCATCGGGTTCGGTAATTTGGTGGAAGCTGGTTTTGGCCGTACCTCTATTTTGGGAAAAATCGGGTGAGTTGGGATGAGATTTCGACTTAACCTTTTCTCGCTAAATCTGTTAATAGATCGTCATAAGAAATTCTATCATACGAAGGTCGATTCTGTTTTACAGGTTTCGGGAGGATTGTTATATACAGAGTGGATTCTTGTGAACTTATGGTTTGGGATTCTAAGGTTGAGGAAGAGGCAAAGTGCTTTGGTGGGTACATAGGAGTTGAGGGTCTAGTTGGTCGAGTTTTGGGTTGGTAGTATGATGGCGGTGGTTCTCTGGCTTGTTTAAACATTTTGGTTTTTCGGTTTGGTAGTCTGGGGTAGTAGGTTAAGGGAATTTGTGTCATACCTCGATGTCGGAGAAGGGTCTTTTGACGAGAATCCTTGCTGAGAAGGATTATGCTTGGATGGTCCTTGAGTGCTTTGATAGTTTGGAGTACCATGGAACCGATTGTCCAAACATTGATGTTTCGGCGATTATCATAGAATGTTGTTGTTGTTGTTTGTTCTAAGTTTCTCTGTAAATCACGAAGCTGATTTTTCAGATTTGTTGTTTCGCTTCCTTGCTCCTAAAGCTGCTAGTATTTACTAACATCTTTTGAGCCATAGAAAGCATTTCGAATGCAGAGCATCAAGTCGTGCATGAATTTCTGAAATCATCTGCTGAACGAGAGCGAGCTTGTAAGGACCGTGTAGTTGCCGGATCATCAACTTTGCTTGCTAATATTTTTCAACATACGATTTTGTGCTAAGGCATTTTCTCGTTTGCCAATTAAGCACCTTTTCAGCTTGATTGATTGATGTTGGGCCATCTGCTTTGTCACAGTCGTAGCAACAACTTTGGGCTTGTGCTCAACTTCATTTCGTCTTGAAATCGGATCAATGGAGGAAAATCTTCGTGACCAAACATCATGACTTCATTGGTCGTGAAGTTTGAGTGTGAGCTTTGGTATCTTGTACTTATTGATGACAAGGTTTTGGAACTCGTTTTGTCAAGAATGTCGAGAGCTTCGGTATAACAACTGAGAGGCTTCGTTGATTTGTCTCTTGGAAGACGAGTTGCAGGTTTGCAACCATGAGGCTTTGTCTTTGGGAATCGTCTTTTCGGGACTTGCCATAGTTGACTATGAATTCATAGCCACTTTCACCTAAGGGACCATCTGGTTGATCGCCTTCAAGATACCGTTGATATAACGGATCTTTCTTTTTCGTCTCCTCGATTCTTGTTTCTTCAGGAGTTTCACTGTTTTCTTTAACACAAGTTGCACGAAACATAGATCAAAATAGCAATGACCATTTCCATCCGTGAAAAGATAAGACGGGTAGTCCATTCTTTCAAATTGAATGGGTTGGAGTTGTCCTGGTCGAGATGTTCGACTTGGTTCAGGTAGGTCTAAAAGAAAGCGTGTGAACAAGAGGCCTCCGAAAGGAGGACGATCTAGGTTTCTCAAACCGAATTTCCGTAGTGCCATCTTCGCGAGAAGAATAGCTTGCTTCGTAGATTGAACTGATGCACTTGTTGGCTGATGTAGCTTTTCATAGCTAGTTATCCAAGATTCGGGAGTTTCTTGAGAAGTTCTTCTCGAGAAATTTGTCGAGGAATCTGGATGGAACCTGAGTGCTCGAGATGCTGAAGACACTTCGAGGAAAAGTGCTTCGTCGGAGGAGGGTAAGACAAGATCGAGAGCATGATCTTGTACTCGATAAACAATTTGGTGATGCAAATGTAGCCACCACACTTTTCTCTTGCATGGGTGCACCTACAATCTGTAGTTGCACTTTGAGAGCTTTCATCAAATTTGGATCTTTCAAAGAAACATTAAAGTTAGGAAACAGTGTAACAAATATCTGTTCCTGCATTTAACGTTGTTTGGATGGTGCCTATGCACGTCACGATATTGCTTTAGACGTGGAATCTAATAAGGCTATCGGAACGTAATTGATAAGCACTTTTTCGTGCATGAAGAGTCAAACCAATTCGGACCATGCCGAAATGAGATGAGAGAATCCATCATTTTGATAGATTACTTCTTCTTAGCTTGCTACTCTCTGCTTTAGCTGGTATCACTTTGTTCATTTAATGAGGTAAGGGAATGGAAATTTCTAAACAAATCCAAGTTTCCAAAAAAGATTCCAATTTTTTTTAATGAAATGAAATAAGTGAAAACAGGAAAATTTTTCATTAAGAATGAGAATTGAAAATTTTGATGTACTAATGAAAGGGACTTTTGTTAGTTATAGTTTTCGATTTAATATAATATAAGTCGTTTTGCCTTAAGAATTGTGTTTTCTCATAATTCTTTTTTCCTTTCTGATAATGTTTTTCTCATAATTCTACTAGACTTATAATTAAGTGATAGGTGTTTTAACTTATCACAGCTTAAGGTCAGCACACTCATGTTTCAGATTTTTAAATTTATTCAAATATGTATACATTAAATTATTAATTTTTATTATATATATTATATTTTAGATTTTTAAATTTATTCAAATGATGTATACATTAAATTATTAATTTTTATTATATATATTTATATAGATGAATTTAAAAATTTAAAATAGAGATAGTTTGCATAAAAAAATAATAATATCGAGGTAATAATCAATTACTAGCACTTTAGTTCAAAACGAGAAAATTATAAATGTATTTTGTGTTAAAAAAAGGTGGACATTTTAATATAAAGTGGGTTGGAGGTGAATAGAGGTAGTATGACCGGATATTTGATTTCCGGTTTTACAAAGCTAATTGCGTAATTAAGGAAAACATAAAATCGGGACTTTGAAATCCAGTCAAAGGACTATAACCGGGATCTTCAAATCCAGTCAAAGACAAAATCTAGGACTCTCAATTCCGGTCAACGATTAAAACCGGACTCTAATGCCAAACCCGGTCAAAGCTCGGAAAATGTAAAATATGAAACCTTACTATAGTCGTTTCAATTCGTTTTAAACGTAGAAACACTTATTACAACCCATAGAACAACATGTTAAGAGTAATTGGTTTAATTCGAACGTTTTCAAAATTTTAACCGAAACTTTGAATCAAAAATTAAGACAAACGAAAGCGAGATAGAAAAATTAAATTATACCTTCGTGTTTGTGTTGAAGAGACGAATCTTTTGGTACCGGAACCAAGAGCCTGAGATGGCCGGAATCGCCGAACCAGCTTGACGACGAGAGAGAGAGTCGGGGAGAGAGAGTCTCGCTGAGAAGAAGAAGAAGAAAAGAAAAGAAATGTTTAATTAATTAAAAAATGTTAAATTACTATTCTATCCCTATAACCTTCGGTATTTCCCAAATCCGGTTTTAAACAAAACCGGTGATCTCCATTCCCGATTTTAACAATAATTAGCAATCCTAATCCTTAATTAGTAGTCCCGGAAACATCGTTTCCGGTTGAACTCTTTAATGTTCACATTTCCTCATCGTTCCACCAAAGTATCGCACCCTAATTAAAACTAGTAATAACTTAAACAAAATTTGAGAGATTCTTTTGACTGAATTCTAATCTTACTTAATTAGTTTAATAGATTGATGCATTATGGTTCAACTATGAGTTATATTCTGCTGTGATGTGTATGTAGTTAAGTAAAGTGTATCTATTATTGCAAAATAGAAATCTGCATTAAACTTGTGTGCTGATTATTGCTTGAGATTGCCATATTCCAGAAAAAAGAAAAGAAAAAGGAGATTGCCATCGCGTAAGATTTTCATGGATTATTAATTACTTCAACAAACGATTTTAATGGATTGCTACAAGATCACAATCCAGTTGGAATATCACTTTTTTTTTATTAATTACTCCCTCGTATTACGATATATGTTTTTTAAAATTTTTATTTTATCTGAAAATAAAATTTTTTTTCTTAATTTAGATAAAAAATATTAATTTTTTCCCTTCACACTATTTTTCTTCGTGCCGATAGATTAAAAATATTATGTATCTCGAGATCGAAAGAACATGTAATTCGGAAGGGCGAGTTTAAGATTAAATAAGAATAGGCTCTCCTCGCCAACCTTCTTGGTTGAACCTCTAATAAATGTATTATTATCACCACAAAGGTCTGTCTGGTCTGATACATATCCATTCCTACTCTTGAATCTAAAACTTTAAGCTGCAGAAGCAATCTACAGTGAGAATTTAAAATAAATAAACAGTACCTACAATTTTTGCTTCCTATTGTAAATGCAAATGAAAATCAGGTATCTCTTCCTCCGGCGTCTAGGATTCGATAGCTGCATTGCACATTCATATCAGCATTTTTTGCATAATTTGATGTGGAAGCAACTAACAATAATTAGCTATACGATCAAAGCTACACTATAGGTAATTTTGATCAGCTAGAAGACGTAATCGGAAACTGAAAACGCATGCGCCCGTAGCACTTGCTTAATCAACAGCAGATCATATTCCGACAAGAAAAGCATCGGCAACTAGGAAAACGACACTGTGGACGACAAGAGAAGCATCGACAACTAGGAAGTCCACATCCCCCACAAGAAAAGCTTTTGCAGCAACTTGAAAGCCACAAGAAAAGCAGTTGCAACTTGGAAATCCACAAGAGAAGCATTTGCAACTAGGCTTAAACCAACAAGAAGAGCACGGAATACAACTTCGGCATGAAAAACAATTTCCGCACGACGAACTAGAAGAGCATGAAAGACAACTTCGGCAAGACGAGCATGAAAAACAACTATTTCCGCAAGGCGAACACGAGAAGCTTCGGCAAGGTGAACAAGACGGGCATGAAAAACAATTTCGGCAAGATGAACATGAAAAGCAACTTTCGAGAGCTGAACAAGAGAAGCACGAAAACAAACTTCCCAGAGCCGAACATGAAAAACAACACCAAGAAGATGATTTCTTAGTCTTGTCCTTTGCCTTTGACTGTTCCTTCACAGCATCTGGAGCTGACTCACTTTTGCTTTCTCGTGGCAAACTGCCATAATTACAAAATGAATCAATTACATCAGTGAACTGAAGAAAAATCAAACAGCTGTTACATACGCAATTGAGAAAAAGACTAGCTTCTTTCTTTTTGTAAATTTTAAATGACTAGTCCTTTTTCCAGGTTTAATTTTTGCCTTGAAAGAGGACCAATTCATAAAGAAAATAAAGCATCATAGACAATGATAAATTAGTTGATTATCTAATAGAGAGAATTAACGTACCATGTTGAAGAACAACAACACCATTTCCTGCTGCTACAGCTCCAACCATTGCATAATGTGCAACTGAAGTTACAACAGCAGCAGCTTGCCGAATTGCAGGAAGTGCAACAAGTAAAGCAAGAACAACAAGAACAGTAACAGAATCCCCATCCACATGTCGGACAGCATTGAGATATCCACGTTTTCTTCTTCTTTCTGCAACATACAGAAAATATCCACTCACATAAAAATCAAATATCCAATATTGGAAGTAACAATTTATACTATATATGTGATAATGTTGACTTACGCTGGAAAAACGTAAGGCTGTGTCCTGCCTCCATTTTCATATCCTGAATCATCACCGGAATTCCATGTGACATTCCCAGCCACTGTATTTGGATCTGCTGCTGCTGCTGCCGCCATGGCTCGTGCTTTTCCCGCTTTTTCACATCTCACCTCTTCCCCAGTCATTTTCTCAGGTGGCCCGAAAACGATCATCTCGTCAGGCTTGATGATAACCTCTTCAGACCTTCTCATCGTCAAGTCATGATCTTTAGAGAAACTGTTGTTCCCTACATTAATGCTAAACAGAGAATCATTGGAAGCAGCACTCCAATCCATTTGCGATACGGATGAGATTCTGTTAAAGACTTCCTCCGGAATCCTACTAGGATCGTATCCTCCTCCTGTTCTGACCATGGTTTGGATTACAAGGAGATTTTGTTGGAAGCTTTGTGGCCGTTGAAGATCCATGATGGAATTCGAATGATGATGATTCCTTGTGACGCATGTCTGGTGACTCTTGATGATTCTTTTGCTTTATCAGTTGCTTGAGTAATCTGATCAGTGGATTGGGGTCCCAGGAGGGCTAGGTGTTTTGGACTTGTTGAGGATCTTTTTTGCATCCACTTGGAAGAGATTCTCCGATGCTGTAGAGGATGATAAAGACGGAGATGGAGATAGAGGTGGCGATTTTAAACTCTTTGAAGGGAGAAAGTGTATGATCAAGCTCATCATGTATTTCTATGTTTTCGCCACCATGATTTAAGCCCATAACTGCAAATGATTCAGGTTTCAATGATTACTTTTCCAGAAAAGTTAACCCAAATGAAAAACAATTCATCATCTTGACAAAAGAAAATCCGAGTATTGAAGTCATGAACTTTGAGGCTTTAACAAAGGAATCAGTCATAATGATAAACCATCAATCAAGTTTCACTACTTTCTTCGTTCCATTTTCACAAATTATTCCTTGATAAAATGATAGGGGAAAAACTTAACTCATGCCTTTCCCAGAATGGGTTAGGGTGCGATAAGCTCACAATTGGCCGGAAGTACTTCCGGCCAACTATCCGAAATTCTTCGCGTACCTTAGCTCAATCTCTAATCAACCATTCAACAAAAAGTCAAAATCAATTACTGTATCTTTGTGAAAGAGAAAACTTGAAGATCAGAATATGAAAAGTCAAAAACCATGATAATTACCAGATTAAAAGGCATCGATTGAGAAATAAAGTCAACGGAATTGTTTTCCGTTTTGAGTTTCTGGGGGTTGGGTAGTGCGTTATCTTTCGATGAAGAGGGCTTGACGTTGGCGATGGTTTCGGTCTTCTCTCTCGTAACAAACTAACCACACTCTGTGTTGTTTCGCGCCATCTGTTTAACTACTCTATGACATGTGGTCAAAGAGATGATGATGAGGAATATAATTGTCTACGGAGAGAGTTCAGTTAAACTGTTGTGAGGTTGTCCAATTACCACTGCCACGTTGTTGATAACTTCAGGGACAATTCCAACCCAGGACGGACCAACAACCACACCTTGGTCGAACCTGTACCGAAGGACTGTTCAAAACTTTTCCAATTGAAATCGAATAATTAAAGATCCGAACCGACGATTGAAATAATTATAAAGGACTTTAGATTATTTGAAAAAATAAATTAAAGTTAAAATTATAAATAATCTACCATTTGATGTAGATTTTGAATCGAAAAATCATGAATTGAAGGCGTCGATTCTTGAATCGAAATAAAACTGTCAAAATCCAACGGCTCAAAGCCGATTCATTAAACTACGATTTCGAATCAAAATCAATTGGCGGCCGATTCCACGAGCGATTGTGGAAATGTTGACACCAGTTTTTGTTCATGGGCAGGAGGTAAAAATACAATAAAATAAACAAGCTACCAACGAACCATCTCAGTATTTGTCCTGTTATACATGAAACTCCATAAATATCTCTTGTCCTTTTTCCTCTCATTGGATCTACCCTTACTGAAAAATATATGTGAGCCACAACAAAGGATTTTGCTTTACAAAGAAAGAATTAACCTAATAGAGTAGTTTTTTAATACAAAATTAAATAATAAAAATATACAACCTTTGTTAATGCAAAGGCCAAGTTTCACTCTGGATATCAGTCAGTACGAGGAGAGAGAGACATTGGATCTTGAGCTCAGTCACTGCTGTTTCTCTGTTAACACATTTTGGCAATAGTGGATTCTGTGTTGTTGAAAATCTGGAGCTGTTATAACAGGGTATATATACTTTGCTCCATTGATTGCTTTATTATCTATCATATTCACCCATTGAGTTTCTAAATTTATTGGCTTTTTGGATCAATGAGGATGAAAAATGTGAGTGGTTGGTGTTTGCTAGTGTTTCCTCTTTTGGGATGAAATTAACTTAGAGGAGGTTTATGACAGTTGAATGAATTGATGGATGTAATTTTGCAGGAAATGATATATCAAAGAATGATTTTTTATACTTTTTGGTGTCCAAATTTTTGTATTTTGGGGATCAACTGATGTATAAACTGGATAAGTCAGCTTTCTGGGAATACTGGATCTCAATGGAACGCGAGTCTGCTTCTTCCAGAAGGCATAATAATATAGAAGGGTATGGTTGACGGTTCTTCTAGCTCACGTGGCCGTAAAATGAGGGGTCACGTGCAGTCGTTCTGGATTAAGATTGATCATGATGGGAACTCGAGTGTCGTGGAACTCGATAAGGCTGCCATTATGAGACATTGTTCTTTGCCTCCTAGAGACATTCGACTCTTAGACCCTTTGTTCATTTTTCCTCCACGATATTGGGTAGGGAGAAGGCTATTGTCATCAGTCTTGAGAAAATTAGGTGTATAATCACTGCTGAAGAAGTAATTTTGATGAATTCCTCAGATGGCAGAGTTGTAGATTACATTTCTCAAACTGTGCAAACGTCTTCAGACAAACAAAGAGCATCCTGGTAAGAGTTGTACAATTTTATTAGTGTTGTACATATAATTTTCTAGGAATTTTATTTATTTGCAACTGTCGGTGAGCATCGTCTTGAGAGAAACATGTTAGTCGTGTGCCTTAATATATTCAATTTAGGTGCTGATTCTGTGTCATTGCTAGAAATACACTAAGGAGTACTACAATACATATTAAGTGCTGAATATTCTATTTTTTTTGGTGCCTTGGAAATGAATCAGATGATCTTCCATTTGAATTCAAGGCTCTAGAACTGGCTCTGGAATTAACTTGCTTGTCTCTTGATTATCAGGTATGCTATAATCTGTACTATCGATGATTTTCTGGATATGCTGTCGTTCTGTTTGAATTCATATTGGCTTCCAGTGCTACATATTGCTAGTAAAGTTGGTAATTGTAATATTTGAT
Source organism: Oxalis stricta (assembly GCA_024708375.1). Taxonomy (NCBI): domain Eukaryota; kingdom Viridiplantae; phylum Streptophyta; class Magnoliopsida; order Oxalidales; family Oxalidaceae; genus Oxalis; species Oxalis stricta. The sequence continues at coordinate 40,234 of JANIEQ010001734.1, read as the reverse complement.
AGTGAAATCTGTGATATTTGAAGTTCTTGAGTTTTGATTAGGTAAAAGAACTGGAAAAGGAGGTATATCCTGTAGTGGACGAACTGGCATCAACTGTAAGCACACGTAACTTGGAGCGTGTCCGTAGATTGAAAGGTCAACTACTCACAATGACTCAGAGAGTTCAGAAGGTGAAGCTAGTATGCTCTTTAGGCAATCTGAATTATTCAGGTATCAACGTAGTATTCTGAGTTCATAACTTTTCTGATAATGGATTTTTAGGTCATGTGATGAAATAGAGCAGCTTATGGATGATGATGGCGACATGGCTGAGATGTACCGGACAGAGAAAAAGAAAGATCAGATCTCTTGGACAGTAATACAATCTCCAGCCAGACCACGGCGACTTCGAAATCGGCACCTGTTTCGCCAGTGGGGTCAATCAATGGATTCCAGAAGCTGCAGAAGGCATTTAGCAGTGTGGTCGGTTCAAGATATCGAAGTTTATCAAGTTATTCGTCTAGCACTGGGGAAAACATTGACCAACTAGAAATGTTACTGGAAGCATACTTTGTTGCCATTGACCATACCCTTACCAAAGTTTTCTCGGCAAGTTACCTCTAATTAAAGACAAATAGGTTTATTATGCATTCAGATATCATAGATAAATTGATTGTTTTGTTTTTGATGCAGCTCAAAGAATACATTGACGATACTGAGGACTTGATCAACATAAAACTGGTAGGACATGTGTTCTTGAGCCATTTCTATCAAAGTTTTTATTTTATCTTCTATATTGTATTTAGGCAATAAATATTGATTTTTGGTTAGTTGATAAAACCAGGGCAATGTTCAAAATCATCTGATTCAGTTTGAGTTGCTTCCTACTTGTGCAACATTTGTGGCTACGTTCTTCGCTTCTGTGACAGCAGTGTTTGGGATGAACTTTGAACCTCCGATATTAAGCTGTAAGTCTAATTTCAATTGGGTCCTGATAATCACTGGAATCATAGGCGGGTGTATCTATTTCTCATTTTTGCTGTATTTAAAGCACCGGAAAGTGTTATCCTTGTAAACAAACTGCAGTACAGATTGGTCCTGCTTCATTCTTCTGCCCCATTTTTATAAATTTTTTTATACTATTAATCATTCTGAAAATATTCAACCAGAATGCCTCATCCAATGTAATAATAATATATACATGCTGTACAAAGAATTTCAATTTATACAATAGCAATGCTTATAATGGAAATATCTTGTTTAGAATTAGAATTCTCACTTCAACTTTCAGATTCCAGGCAATGTAGCCTCCTCTGGCTGTCTTGGAGTGCTCTCTCGAGTTCCATGATACGTGCTTCTAGTCTTGATTGAATTACTTCATTAAGACGCAAGCTCAGCTCCCAAGGGCAAACTGCATCTTCATAGTCAGGATCCAGCTGAGAATGAAAATTTATCGAGTTCATATCAACAGGAGAAAAAATATATATTTAGTTCAGAAATATTTTTGATCAGTAAGCCATGCTAACCTCGACAAAATCAGAAATAATCTCCAGTTTCTCTAGTTCTGCCTCGAACTCAGCCTCAATCTCATTGGATTTGTCCATATTGGAATGGTATTCATCTTCTGTAGATTGGTTTAATTCCTGTCGAGTCTGAAATGATGTTTGTACAGTTCTACTTACAGCGTTGTCGATGATATTAGTGAACTCATCTACAGTTAGCAGATCATTCATCTCGAGCTCCTTGCGTAAATCTTGAATCAAGTTCTCTGATTGCTCATGCTTCTCATTAAAGCTGTTAGCTTCTGTTTTACGAGAAATCAAAGGCAACAGCATTCCAATAATCATTCCTAGGAAGAAATTAAGCATTCCGTCGAAAGATCCTGATGACAATCCAAATTTCTTGATACCTGAATATAGTAAAATAGATTTGGTCAACTGATTATAAAATATGTTTCGACTTGATCAGAGTGTTACCTTCTGAATCAAATGGAAATCCTACAACGGAACTTCTGAGCTGTTCCTTTCCGTTGTTGTGTGATTTATAAGAATTGCTGGACGATCCAAATGTTGGAACCAGTTTTAAGCCCAGGTATGAATAATCAGATCAGACAAGTTTCTGAACAGTGGAGAGAGACAATCCGAGCCAATTCGAAAGACCTGCTACTGGCACTTTGTTCATAATTATTTGCACAAATTTCAATAGTCCTATAATCGGGCAATGCTTGAATTCCCATATGTTTCATCCTTTTGACTCGAGGTAAACACCCTGATCTTCCTGTTTCACTGGGCCGTTCTCTTTCCGTAGAGGACAAGGATTCCCAGTTTGTAGCCATGTAACTGATACCACTAGCTGCTCCAAAAGCCAAATGAACCCAAGAATCCAAATCCATGGTTTCGACGGAGTCAGCTTTTTAATATGCAAGTAATGGAAAGGAGCTGAATTTTGATTTTCAAGTACTGATTAGTTGAGAATAAAGAAGTGGTGGGAGACGAAAATAGAAGAGGCTTAGAAGACATCATTTTCGAAGAGGGAATCTTTAGGATTTGCTTTGAGAATTCAGAAGGAAAACAAAAATATAGGAAGAAGATTAGGAACTGCAAATGTGTGGTTCTTAAAACACTGTGCTTAATCTGTCACTTACCAACAGGAATTTTACAAGCTAAACAGGTTTCTTGCAAATATCAGACACCAATAGACGAAGAAAGGAAATCAACAACAGATCATATATTTTGCATGTGCCTGGTAAAATGTATTGGACTTCAAATTTTTGGCTAACCTAGCAATCACTCGTGGTCAAATTTCATATCATCATCATAGCCTTGCACACTTGTATAAGAATAAAACTAAATCATCTGAGACCGTTAATTACTACTCCAATACATACATATACTACATGTAATCAACTCTTGGACATACGCATCAACGGTGAGAAGTTGGACATTTTTCACTTTGGTCCCTAACATATCGCCTCCAATGTCCCTGTAAGGTTGAATACCTATCTGCAGTATAAAATACGATAAAAATAATCTTCCGTTTCCATAAACTTTGGTTGACCAGCTCTGTAGGAAATTAGACCAATCGCTCGCACGTGTGGCTATTACTAGGCTAGCTTGGTGCCACATCAGCATCCACGTGAGCATTGACGTTAGTTTTAAACACAAAAGCCGCTCGACTAGTTGAAACTTGAAAAGGATTTTGATTGGCTTCAACAAGAGATTATGGGCTCAATTGATCGGAAACACAAACGTTAAGGGGTGAAGCAGCGATTTAATTATCAGTTGACTGCAGAAAACTGAAATTGTCAGAGTGACTTGATCGGAGCTATCAGATTGGGATTCGTGCTGCAATGGAATCGAAAGAGGCAGCGATGATCGAAGAATGGAATGGATCATCTTCCACTAAGCTCTTCAAAACAGCCACCATTACTTCATCTCCTTCAATCTCAATTCAAAGGTCCTCTCTCTCTCTCTCTCTCTCCCTGATGTCATGGCTTCTTCCGTTGTCGTTTTAATAGCATTTGTTGTTGTACTATGTCGATTCCCAGGTGCTCTAACCGTTTCAACCATGTTTGGAGACAAGTTCTCGAAGCATTTGTGCCTGAGGCAAGCCTCTCTCTCTCCGATCAACTAATTTTGTATTTGTTCTGTAAATATGTTTGTTTGGAGTGAATACTAGTTGGATTTTTAATATAATCAATTTGATATGGGAAAAAAAAAACTGCATTGTACAGGGTACGCTACTGGTTTCAACTTTCAAAAATTATGCTCAGCTGACTGTAGATTCATACTAATTTACAGCTGATTCTGATTCTCAAAATATTTCTTTCATATTTAATTGTGAAGGCTCTGATTTTATTTGTTTCAACTCTTTTTGTTATGAAAACAATCGCAGGGCTTTCCAAGTACTGTTACTGAGGATTATGTCCCATTTCAGGTGTGGGACTCTTTGCAGGTAAAACCTTTACATTTATATGTGCCAAGGTAAAGCTTTAAGCTTTTGATTGCCACCCCTTATCCAATTTGATTTTCTTCAGGGGCTCTCGACTTACATACGAATGATGCTTTCTACACAAGTAAGCTATATTTTTTTTCCATTTTTCATATGTTTTTGTGCTGGATAATGCTTATGTGAAGTCTTCTAGTGATTGCTGTTTTACCATGTTCGTTACTGTGTACTTGAATACCCTCAGGCTCTACTTAGTGCCATCGGGGTCGGTGAGAAATCAGCAACTGTCATCGGTGCTACATTTCAGGTGATTTCTTTCTCTTTTTCTTTTTTTTTCCTGAGCCCAAGATCCTCTCTCATATGCTTTCCCATGTCGATTGACGTGTTTATTTTATTTGGATAGTTGATTGATATTCATAGGCTTACTTTCTTGTTGACATCGGTGCAGTGGTTTTTGAGAGACCTAACTGGAATGGTTGGAGGCATATTGTTCACTTTTTATCAGGTTTGAGCTTCTACTTATTTATGTTTTGGTCTTCTCTTAGAATTCTGTTTAGTCAAGAACTGCCTAATTGCTGCGACTGATTGAAGTAGCCTTACCATTGGGATTGCTTTTGTTTGTTCTTTTTTCGTAGGCATTTCATTATTGTTAGATTGTGTGTTTTTAGCATTTTATTTGTTCTGCAATTTGCAACTTACTGGCTAGCAGAAGGTTTAACATGTCTGTTCTGTTGTACTATAGGGTTCAAACATTGTGTGTGTCTTTAGCATTTTATTTGTTCTGCAATTTGCAACTTACTGGTTAGCAGAAGGTTTAACTTGTCTGTTCTGTTGTACTTATAGGGTTCAAACCTAGATTCTAATGCTAAAATGTGGCGTCTGGTAGCTGATTTTATGAATGATCTTGGTATGTTTGTCTTATTTTTTCCCCCATAAACATTCTCTAGTCGTCCTGCCCATGCTCCTATTATTACTTTAGGCATTAAGATTCAAATCTGACGAGCAGGGCTGTTGTATTGGCTTCAGGAATGTTGATGGACCTTGTTTCCCCTTTATATCCATCAGCATTTGTCTTTGTTGTTTGCTTGGGAAGTATATCAAGATCATTCAGTAAGCTTCTTCATGGATTTACTAGTGGTTGAATATAATGTTTTGTTTCAGAGTTTGCAAATTACAAGTCATATTGTAGTTCATTCTATGTGCAATTATCTTGACTCTTAAAATTTGATTTTCTTTTTATTCGACCAGCTGGTGTAGCCAGTGGAGCGACCAGAGCTGCTTTGACACAGCACTTTGCCCTTCAGAATAATGCAGCAGACATATCTGCAAAGGTGCCAATACAATGCCCTGGTACAGAACTATGAAATTTTATTCTATCATGATGCGACTTACTAAAACTTATTTATTACTTCGGTAGGAGGGAAGTCAAGAAACTGTTGCAACAATGGTTGGTATGGCACTGGGGATGCTTCTTGCTCGAATCACATCTGGAAACGCATTCTCTATTTGGCTTTCTTTTCTCTCTCTGACCATGTTTCATATGTATGGTAAGTTCTGAAACCATAATGGTTGACCTGAAAATTCTTTTACATCTGTAAGATCTGATATGCCCCAATCATTTTATTTCATGCTAATTGAGATGCTCCTGACTGTTCAAAGATTGTATTTTCTGTGTGCAGCAAACTACAAGGCTGTTTGCTGCCTATCTTTGACTTCTTTGAATTGTGAGAGGATTTCACTTGTTTTGCAGCACTACTTAAAGACTGGCCAAGGTAGTAAATCAGAACTGATTTCTTGATAGAATAGTCCAGCCTATTTTTTCCTTATTCAACGAAGTTCTTCAGTAAACTTTTTGGGAGAGCCCTCATAGGCTACTTGGTAAAAATATTCTATGGTATTTCAAATGACCTGTATTACTTTTCCCTATGCATCAGTGCCTTTTATGTTTCAAAGTGATAGTAATGCCTAAAATTGATTGTCCTTTTAGTTGTTTCCCCAAAACAGGTCTCTAAGATGGAGCACGTTTTGCCATTATGGGCCACTTTATGGAGTGCAGAAAGTGTTAAGTTACTGCATAAGCAAATACACTTGGGTGCAAGGATTTCTTCTCTAAGTCACTCGGAAATGTGAGTTTTAGGTTTGTTTTGGCTCAGAAACTTCAATTCAAGTTTCCTCCAGAAGTGTCGAGTCTCTCCTCTCTGGAATGTCTAAATAGTTATATAATCACTAGTCATATTAAGTTACACCACTGATCATCTTAATGGTTTTAAACAGGTTGGACCTGCTACAGTCTTCTGGATCTAACAAGAAAGGTAGAGATCCATCTTACTTTTCCCCACAAATAATTATAGTGATAGCTTGTTACTCGTTGAATTTTAAATCTTCTTTTTTCTTTCTTTCTTTTGGTTCAGCAAAATATCTGCTTGTGGAGAGGAAGGGAATCATCAGCGTAGTCATGCATAAGGATTGTATGTCTACAGATGTTCTGCAGTCCTACATTCATGCCCTTGTTTTAGCGAATCTTATGAATGAATCCAGCTCTGTTCATTCAGATAGTCAAACATGGATGGATAAACACTATGAAGGTTTCGTTCAGAAGGTAATAAAATACCTCCGAGACCAGTGTTGTTTACTTGCATATGAGCATGGTTAATGTTGTTTCAAAATACTTTTTTGGTTGCCTGTGTTTTACTTGCATAGACGAATCCATTGTTTGCATTGCAGCTAAGGTTATCAGGTTGGAAAACAGAACGGCTCCTGTCACATTCTATTATATGGAGAGCAAATTGGATTTGTGGGTCATCAGGTGAAAAGATTGACTAGGAAAAGCAGGAAATTATAAACCTATAGGAAAATTCTATATGAAAAGCAAGATGACTGTTGGCTGATTGGTAATTACATAGGATAAAAGGAAATTTCTTCTTTCCACATCAGGAAATCACAAATCTATCTCTATTCAACATTTTATTTATGCATTTGATGAAAAAATGTTATACTGCTTTTTTTTTCCTTTTTTTTTTTTTTTTTTTTTTCCGAAGAGAAAATGACACATTGTTATTACATCGAGGACCACCATTCCCATTTTCCCCTAACTGGTTTGCCTGTTTCTACACTTTCCACTTTCTGCGGGACAAATGAATAGTAGGTTAACCTCGTCCGTCCGATCTGACTTTTTGATGAATTTGGCCCGTCCGTTTTGGACTTATTTGAACTATTATGTACTCAACCTCACACAATAATTTCTACTATATCTACACTCTTCTTCAACATCTACACTCTTTTTCTTCTCTTCCTCCCATTCATTCGCACCGCCGCGATAACTTCCCTTCTCGTTGAAGATCCCGATTCCACAAAAGAGGAGAAAGATGTGTTGCTCGACGAAGCTCTTTTAATGGAGACATTCTTCATGGATGAGTGTCCAGATGTCAAAGTTGTCGCAGCACAAGAATGCCGTCGCGTTCTCCATCTCTTTTGGGAAACCCTCCCTTCATCAACCAATACAAAGATACTTGCAAAACTTTTTCATGACATGGCATGGGATGTGTGTAGTGAGATTAGGATCTCTACAATGAAGGCCATTATTTATTTGCTTGGGAGTCCATTGTCTCACGAGATCCTCAAAGTGCTTTTACCAAAATTGGATGTCTAACGAAAGATAATGTCCTTTCCGTGCGAGTTACCATTGCTGATCTCCTTCTCCTCATCATGGATTTTCGAACATTTCGACTTAATAAGGTATTGAGGTTTCTCGGAAGTTTCTCCGCACAAATGTAACCCATTGTTTATTGAATTATTGCTACACATATGCCATTTAGTTGATATCACTTTTTGCATCATCCTGCAGTTTGTAGCTCGCAAATTTGCATTCAATTTACCGAGTTCTTAGCAGTATGATCAACTTCATCTTCAATTTATTTGCATGATGTTATATGTCTTTAGTTAGCATTTCAATTCCTAATTGTCTAATCAAATTGAGCTTCAAATTGTTCAAGCCGTTGTTAAGCTATTTCGGATAGTATGTTTTGGCTCGACTCCATTTGTTAATATGTTGACATATTTAGACGTAACCTTCCATGATTTAGTATGGACCGTAAAGGCATGATTTTGATATATTCGGGACGGAGCGACAAGCATACCCCTCTCAATGCGGAGATTGGATGTTGTATGTCGGCTTATCGTTGGCACATTTCCGAACAAGCGAATTACGAATGCACTTATCATAGGAGAGAATATGATAACATTTTCAACAAACGTTCGCACGTGAGTGTCACTAGTTATTTTTATGATAAACTACAAAACATGAACATAAAATGTCTAGTCAAAATTATTATGTGAGAGGGACAACTTTGACACATAATCAAAGTTAGTTATTTTTGTCTTTTAGTATATTTATATGGCACATTGGTTCTATGGAAATACTAATTGATGGTGAGATTTTGGAACAGTTTAGCTATAATGTTTTGATCCGGGCCATTCGTTTTTTCATCGATAATTTGGGCCATCGGATCGTGAGATGAACGAGTGAATAAACAAGTAAATTAATCTTTCCGTCCGATCCGCTACTTTGACTCATGTGGACCGTCCGTCCACACACGATTGGTTCCATGGAAATACTAATTTGAGGTGAGATTTTGGAACAGATTAGCTATAATGTTTTGATATGGGCCATTCGTTCTTTTCATCAGATAATTTGAGCCATCAGATCGTGAGATGAACAGTGAATAAATAGTAAATTAATCTTGCCCGTCCGATCCGCTACTTTGACTCATGTGGACCGTCTCGTCGTCACACACATGATGATTTGTACCTACACATACAAATCCAGACTCTTCCTTTTTGGACTCTTCATTTTACCTTCCAAATGCACTCACCCCTTCAATTTCCGGACTCTTCGAACCGCAACTACGCCGATCCCATCGATCCCTACCACACCGGCGACGTTTGGTCGTCCTTCTGCGAGCCGTCGACCTCCACAGCGTTGGCGACGATTTCTCCATCTTTGTTGTGAGCCGTCGACCTCTACAGCGCCGGCCACGAGATCCTTCATTCTCTTCCGGTCCGCCAACCTCTGCAGAGCCAGCCACGACATCCTGTGGCTTTCCCGGTCGACTTTCGAGCCCCCGTCTCAAGGTAAATTAGTTATTTTTCGTAATTCTTGATTTTTTGGGAAAGATGATCGATTCTTTCTTTGCCTCAGACCTTGGATTCGATTACTATTTTAAAGATGTTTCGGGAATTTTTGGTATCGAGGAGGTTGATTATCCTGTTCTAGAGTCTGAAGCTTTGTTCATTCGTAGAGCTGGAGAGGAGATTAGGGACCAGGTCTGTATCTATGATCAAGTTCTTTCTGCATTCTCGTGATTGTGTATATGTTGAAATGTGTAATGTGTATATACTGGAATGGAATTGTACGGTTTGAGTTCTGATTACTGTTTGATGAATGTATGAGGCTGACTTAATGTTATCATATCAACACAGAGGACTGGATGTGAGATTGTTACTGCTGAAAAAGACAAGGCCAAAGCATCATCAGGTTGACATCTGAAATGTCGATGACGGCGAATTGATAGAGAAAGCTGATGCCTTTGCTGGCATTTTTCCTGGTAATGGGGTCCGCCTCACCTGCTTTTAACAATTCAATTCAATCTAAAAATAAATGCTTAGGATTGTTTTGCTCTACTATATTTGTGCAGAGCACAAGTATGAGATTATTAAACGTCTGCAAGCTCGGAAACATACCTGTGGGATGACTGGTGATGGAGTCAATGATGCCCCAGCTCTTAAGAAGGCTGACATTGGAATCGCCGTTTCTGATGCAACGGACACAGCTCGAAGTGCTTCCGACATTGTCCTTACCGAGCCAGGTCTCAGTGTTATCATCAGTGCTGTATTGACCAGTCGTGCAATCTTTCAGCGGATGAAAAATTACACAGTAACGATTTCTTCCATCCTCGATTGAATACATCATATGCCTGATTGGATCAGAACTGAATGTTATATAATTTCCTTGGGCAGATTTATGCAGTTTCCATTACAATTCGTATAGTGGTAAGTTTTCCTCTGCTTTCAGCCTCATTCTATTTCTGCTCCTGTAATTGATGTGACATAGTAATATCTTGCTCTTTGTGCATATGGTATGTTGTCAGCTTGGTTTTATGCTGCTGGCTCTGATATGGAAGTTTGATTTCCCACCATTCATGCTGCTGATCATCGCCATTCTCAATGATGGTTGGTCTTTCTTTCTGTTCAATTGTACACAACGATATTTTCTTCTTCATGCTTCTGTTTGGCGTGACGATATCGCAAAATTTTACCTTGCGTTGCCTGCCTTTGCAGTCCTCTTCTTTTACCAAGGCTTGGGAACAAAACTGTCTCTATTAGTGTTCTTTATTCTGAATATAGAAGTAAATGTGTGTACTCCTATAGTTAACGGTTAAGGTTAAAAGATAGAAACAACTACCATATTCTGTGTAAATGTGTCTCTCAAACTGAGTATATGAATCCTGTTACTTTAACCTCATATTCTGTTATGAATTATAATGTTTCACAATTTCATTTTACTGATATCTCTTTGTTGAATGTTTCAAAGCTGTATGCAGAGCTGTTACAGCATGGAGGTTAGTTTTGACTGGGCGATTTCGACTACTTAACCAATGTTGTGACTTCGTGGAGGTATGCATGATACATTTGCTACTTCATAAAATTTATTATCTTGATTTGAATCTAGATAATGTTAATCTGTGACATGTACGTTTCAGTTAGGATTTCCATTCTGGTGTTCTGTCATTTAGCTATCACTGTTACGCAGAAAACAGATCAATGCTTTATTTATGTCCATCATGTTGTGACATTTCCATTCTGGTGTTCTGTCATTTAGCTATCACTGTTACGCAGAAAACAGATCAATGCTTTATTTATGTCCATCATGTTGTGACCTATTTTGCCACTATTTTGATGAAGGATGCCTAATGTTTTACTTTATTTAGAAAAATCAACCACACAACATCTCAGAGGATACTTGGCAGCAAGTTTTGGCTTTTAGCCGGTGTGTACATGAAAATCTGGAAGGGTATGATCCAGAAGGTATTAATTTTACCATATAAGTCTCTTCAACTTTTCACTAAACATATTTTTATTTTATCATCAACCTTTTTCTGATAATATTTTATCATCAACCTACTTGCCCTTTATTTTGCTTTCTTTGAATTAATGGTTAATTGGATTGCTATATTTGTAAGGTGCTTGGCCTGTTCTAATAGACGACGTTGTTGAGCATATGTACAGGTATGATAACTGGAAATCTCTAATGACCTTTTCTATTTTTGTTTTACTTCATTCGTGTACACGCAGCTTTTCTTGTGGAATAACTAATTTGAGGTGGGGCTTTTGAACAGCTTAGGAACAGTAAAACGATCTCAGCCCTTACATTTTTCCAACAGCTAATCCTAGACCGTAAATCTCAACTTCTTCTTCCTCTTTCACTCAGTCTCGCTCCACTCTTTTCCATCTTGATCCTCTCTACTTCCTCTGCGTTCGACGACAAGTGGCTGCCGAATTCGAACGGCTGCTTTTTCCTCTTCCAGCTGAGAAATCTGTTTATTGTGCGTTAGTATAATTGTTAAGACTGTTTAATATCGATTCTGATTACTGTAGCTCCCTTAAGACCTGCTTTAGATATTGCAAATGGACTTCAATCAGTTCCTTACTTGCAGGACTTTGGTGATATTAGCACAGGTTTTACTTCAGTTAGGAAAATCTCCCTGTACCTCTACATCCATCACTTTGATTTTCATTACAATTGAGGTTAAATTGCATTCGCTTTAATTTTGTTCATCATTGTGCTGGTATATGGTCAAATGGTACAATGCTATTAAAATATGAAAACTTACTGTTATCTCCCGTAGCGTAAATGAAATTTCTTTGGATGTTAAACTAAAACAGAAAGCTTGAAACTTCACCCTATTGTCAGTATATAGCAGTTCAGAATACATGAAATGTAAACAAGCATCGATGGGTTATTTAAATAAGCCTATTAAGTTATAAAATGTGAGGAACGTAACTTTTGTTTTTATTTGGTTTGATCTATCAATTGACTCTGTCCTTCTCTGTCCACAGGCACTAGAAGTCACTGTTTGGAGTGACGGAATGGAATATCAGCAGAAGTACTCTCGGGGCAAGCCTGTGACTCAGTTAAAAAGCAATGAGCTTCCAGCTGGATCACAGGACCTTAAAGGAACCCGCATCACATTTTGGCCTGACAAAGAAGGTTGCCTTGACTGTTCAAAACTCTATATTTGCACAGGATATTCGTGCATTTTTTCCTTAACTTCCCAAGAGTACAGGATGTGGCTATTGACTTTTGTTGCTTTTCAACTTCCTACAGTGTTTACAACAGCAATTGAGTTTGACTACAACACGATAGCTGGGCGGATAAGGGAGCTTGCTTTCTTAAACCCCAATGTAATGCAATTGGACATCTGTAATTGTTCTTGATTATTTCTTTTTTTATAAGTGTCACATGTGAGCCTTTTGTGCTTACTGTCTCCTCATGCTTCACTGCTATTGTATCTCCTGTGATTTTGAAGCTTACCATCACTCTCAAGAAAGTGGATGATAATCCAGAGAAGAGCCAGTACAATGAATACTTTTATGCTGGAGGATTAATTGAATATGTGAAATGGCTGAATGCTGACAAGGTAAATTTTCTCTGACCTGTCGCTTTGTTCTGTTATCCATCTCCATGCCTTTGTTCCATGGAATCATTACTTACAGATTTTGTCATCCAGAAACCACTTCATGACATTGTTGGATTCAGAAAAGAAGTAGATGGAACCGCAATTGATGTAGCACTTCAATGGTAAATTGCTTTATCAGCATTCATGCCAGTATATGTGTGTGTATATATATATATTTTATTGATAATATTATAATGCATATTGATGTCCCCTGAACTTCCGTTGTAATTTGATTTGATTCTTTCTTTTCTAGGTGTGAAGATGCATACTCAGATACATTGTTGGGATATGCCAATAGCATACGCACTATTGATGGTGGAACACACATAGAAGGCTGTAAAAAGTTCTTTGACAAGGACACTCAATAATCTCGGGAAGAAGTCGAAGATTATAAAGGTGTGCATGCTTGCCTAGGTTGCTGTCAACTATTTTCGCATCTTCACTATTAGCCTAATATTAATATATTATTATGTCGCCGCTGGTTTCAGGAAAAGGATATTAGTTTAAGTGGTGAGCATGTGAGGGAGGGATTGACATGCATTATCTCAGTCAAAGTTCCAAATCCAGAATTTGAAGGACAAACAAAGGTATGAATTCCTGTTATGTTGCTGGGAGTTTTTCCCCTTCTTAGTTCTTTAAGCTGTGAGTCTAATATTGCTGACATTGTACTATATAAATCTAATAAAAAGACAAGGTTGGGAAATCCTGAAGTGAGAAAGGTCGTTGATCAATCTATTCAAGAGTATCTTACTGAGTACTTGGAGCTTCATCCAGATGTGCTTGATTCCATCCTTTCAAAATCTTTAAATGCTCTCAAGGCAGCTTTGGCTGCTAAAAGGGCTCGGGAATTGGTGAGACAGAAGAGCGTGTTAAGATCATCATCTCTTCCAGGGAAACTGGTCGATTGCTCATCAACGAATCCCGAAGAATCAGGTTTGGATCTTTTTCTATACTATCTTCCTTGCATCCTTTCATTGGTTGCTCTGTTTTGGTTTTATCTCGAATTACCATATTGTATTCTTTTTAGCTTAGGCTGAGAAAGTATTCCTTCCGTTTTAAATTTACGGATTATTAACTCGAGAAGATTCTGCGAACAACTACTGGCTAAGAAAGCAAGCTCCCTTATCCGCCCAGCTATCGTGTAATGAAATTTCTTTGGATGTTAAACTAAAACAGAAAAGCTTGAAACTTCACCCTATTGTCAGTATATAGCAGTTCCAGAATACATGAAATGTAAACAAGCATCGATGGGTTATTTAAATAAGCCTATTAAGTTATAAAATGTGAGGAACGTAACTTTTGTTTTTATTTGGTTTGATCTATCAATTGACTTCTGTCCTTCTCTGTCCACAGGCACTAGAAGTCACTGTTTAGAGTGACGAAATGGAATATCAGCAGAAGTACTCTCAGGACAAGCCTGTGACTCAATTAAAAAGCAATATTCAGAGATTTAAAGGTACGGATAAAAGAAAATGGAATAACATCTTTTGTCTTTTACTGTATTAGGGGAATTCATACATTCGGTTTTTTATATCAGTATTTGGTTAAAAAATAATGGATGGAATTGCAGGTTTAGGAGAGATGATGCCAACACAACTGTAGGAAACTACAATGGATCCTGGAGAAAAGGCTTCTGAATAAGTTTTCTTTTATGGTTATATATCTTATTAATTTTTTATTTTTTACTTTTGAACTTATAGCATATAAGTCTCCAAAAAACACTAATTTGAGGTGTTGGGTTGGAACAAGTTTATTTGGGTTGCCATTATAAAGAGGCATGTTGGCACTCGAGCTTCGTGTTGATGTTGTCCTGATATTTATCATTATAACTGTTTTTACTTTATCAGCTTATCGTCATATGATATTGGCGGCACTGCTAGGAAGAAAGAATTTATGTCATCTCCTTCGACCGGAAAGTTGGGCTGACAGAACCTAACAGTAAGAATGTTAGTGGCCAATGAGAAAGTGAAGTCTGTCGATGAAAGGCTTTAGGTAACGGATAGTCAGATAAAACAATGGCGGCAATTGGTGGTGTGTTTCACATTTTATAATAAATGTTTCATATGATCTTAATGTTGATACGTCAATTTTTGTTCTTATAGCCAAAACTAACTTTTTTCGTATCCATCAATTCTTCAAGGTGTCATTGATTGTCATATTTTCATGGTGTCTTTGCCATTGTGTAAAACTTCTAACCCTCTTACTTCACATTTTTGTGAAAGCACGTTACTTGCTTTTACAAAGCTACAACTCGAAATGAATTAAAATAAGCCTACAACTCGCAATAAGTTAAACAAGTTTACAACTCGAAATATTTTTAAAATAAATCCACAACTTCAAATATGTCGACAAGCTTGTAACTCGAAATATTTTAAAATACCGGAATGATTTGAAATGAGCCTACAACTCGATTTGAGTTAAACAAAGTTACCTCTCGACATGTTTTTGAATAAGACACAACTCGAAATGGGTTAAACAAGGCTACCGTTCAAAATATTTTTAAAATAAACTTACAACTCAAAATATGTTAAATAAGACTAAATCTCGAAATATTTTTAGATAAGCATACAACTCGAAATATGTTAAACAATATTAAAACTCGCAGTATTTTTAGATAAGCATACAACTCGAAATAATTTAAACAAGACTATAACTCGAAATATTTTTAAAGTTATCGTCGTCAAAACTCCAATCGCAACACACACAAAAGCTTAAACTATCACCGTGAAATACATCACGTCGCCGTCCATCGAAAGCCACTTCGACACCTACTAGTAAAGTCTCAATTTTCTTTCTCGGCCCCTCCTTTCGTAACTTTCTCGTTTTCGATCTCGACTTCTATTTTATTATTTTGTTGTCTCAAAATAGAATGCTAATATAAATATAATTTTTTATTTCAAATTAAATATAAATTTTGATAATTTTAAGAAATATTAATTTATGTTTTTTTATTATACTCTTACCATCTTCACTCTCATATTCCCATGCATTCTCCCGCACAAATTTCACCATCATCATCCACATATTTTTAGTGAAAATTTTTTAATTTATACAATCATAATTGAGTTGAAAAATAAACTTATAAATATATTTCTTCGATTTCTGTATGAATTCTAATTAACATCTAATTTCGAGACTAAAAAAATATTAAAATAATCGGGACCACATCGATGTTGGCCAATCAATATTTTTTCATTTTATTTTATAAAAAAATAATTACAGTTGAGACTTATAGAGTTAGATTAAGTAATTGAGTGACTAAATCTAACTTATTAAATAATTCATATTTTTTTTATTTCTATTTATGTATCATTGATGTGCCAAAAAAATTGATCCCGCGTTGTAGGGAAGATGCTCTTACGATCGAGGTCGACAACGATATGACGTTCTCAAATGATAGCTGTGTTAGGTGGGCTTTGCAGCACCATATCTATCAATTTTTTGTTCTGTATGTAGGAGTATTTATTACTGTGGGTACTTTAACTTTATGTATAGTAATTTAATGCGATTTCACTTCTTCACCCTTCTGCCATCCCGAGTCATTTGATTTGATTCGAGTCAATTCCACAGGACAGTAGCCAAAAGCGCCAGCCGGCAGCTTCCTGATCACTCACTTCCAGTTCCCCGGAGTGGACCGGTCATTCACATGCATCGATGGAAATGTCGTGAAATCCACGCACCTGACCTTCGCGTATGCATTTCCGAAATAGTAAACAATTAGAGCTAAACAGCGCGCAATTGAGAAAGACGGTTCTTAAATTCCTTTCCAAATTCTCAAAATCACGAGCCAACAACAACACGAAGTCTCTCTAACACTGTAATTTTCATCGAGCCAAGAGGAGAGAGAGACGTACGTTTTGGAGCAGCGGGGAATGCTAGCCTGACCTGCGGGTGACAAAAATGGCCGCACTCCTAGCCGCCATCCCTGCTCCTCCGAGCTACAGAAACCTAAATACGCGGCGGCCGTTTACAGTGTTAGCTGACGTGTTTCCATCGTTTCTACCAAAGCAATTGGAGAAGATCAAAGACACCTCTGCTCGGAAACTCGCTACCAGAATTCGCCGACTTCCCGTACATCGCCCCTCCTCTCTCATCACTTTTCTATTTCTCTCCATATCATTTTTTTTGACATAGATGATCAAGTATTGTGAATAATCAATAATTGCATGTGCATGGAATTTGATTGTAAATTTAATTTGTAATGCCAAGTTCTCATTTAACCAGCTTTATAGTGAGCTCTGTCAATTGTTCTTATTGCTCTCTTCTTTTTAACTCTGCAGGTAGGCTTCTCAGATCACTGTATCATGAGTAGTTGTGTTAAGCCATTAGTACAAAGCGAGACAAATCCTGTGGTTCTCCTTCACGGTTTTGATAGGTCCTGACTCATGATACATATAACATACACTTTTGCTTCGTCTCCAATTGTTGATTTTTGTGTCTCAAAGTATTCGATACGTCTTTATTATTCAGTTCTTGTTTCGAATGGAGATACACATATCCATTACTCGAGGAGGCTGGATTGGAAACTTGGGCAGTTGACATTCTCGGCTGGGGATTCTCTGATTTAGGTTTGCTTTATGTGCTCTGTCCTTAACAATCATTTCTTAATTCTTCTATACTATTAATGTGTTTTCCACTTTCTAGTTCATCAAGTTTTCCCGTTTGATTCTTTGTCAGAGAGTCTTCCATCTTGTGACGCTGTTTCAAGCGCAACCATTTCTATCAGGTGCCTAACGGTGTTTCAAATTCGATATACTTAATACTGCATGCTCAAGGGAAAACAGAACTCTGCTATTTTTTTTCAAAGGTTTCCATTTTTGGCTGTACATCACAAGCGGATTGCAGCTGGTTGCTACATATAGTGTATCCGACCTGTTTTATAGAGAGTAGATTCCCAAATAAATGAATTATTGGTAGAGTAAGGAGTATTAAACATTGAGAATCTATATGGCCAGTGGACACCGCCTAATAATTATGGCTATTTGTAGGGCAACCAATTAAAAAACACTTTAATTTGTTGTTTTATTTACCTATCAAGTTAGGGTTAATCATTTGCTCTCAATGTTATCGTTTTTATTTCTAAATTTTTCTAGATTACTTGATGTTTCTTGTGATTCTTGGCTAATAGAGCCCTGGTAATGGGTAAGGTATGAGTACTGAGTACTCTAACTAACCATGGCTATTATTTAGCAGACTATAGAGTTTGCATTCTTAATCATTTTAGCCTTTTAGGTATACTGTCCTCTGTCATCTCTAACTGCACAATGCATACATATATGTGTGTATTTATATAAACCCTGTCATATGATAACCAGAATGGCCCATTAGAGTTGTAAAATTTGATTGCCTTTTCATGATCAAAGGGACTTCCTTTTGCCAATCCCTCATGTTTCATTCAATTCATTTGCTTGTGTCATCAAATTAGTAATGAATAGAGGACAACTTGGTGGAATGATGATGGTTTTTTGTGCTTGCATTGTTGAGAAAAGCTACAAGATGATTCTTATATCATTATGCTGATACAGAAGTTAATGTGTCTCATATCATTCACAGCTTTGGAAGTCTTATATAAAACGGCCAATGGTACTGGTTGGAGCAAGTCTGGGGGCTGCTCTTGCAGTTGATTTTGCTGTCAACTATCCAGAAGCTGTAAGCATTTTAAAATGTTGGAATTTGATGTTATATTTAATAAGTTTCCATAAGGGTAGAAGTCATAGTTGCATGAAAGTTGCTTTATTGCTTTGGGGACATTAAAATTTATTTTGGCCTACACTTTCAGGTGAAAAATCTGGTTTTAATTGATGCAAGCGTGTATGCTGAAGGAACTGGAAACCTAGCAAAGCTACCAAGGGGATTGGCTTATGCCGAGTACTTTCTTTGCAAGATGCGTGTATTGCTCTACGTGAACTTATTTATTTTTTAATTCGCCAAGCAAATAATACATACTTGCATCACAATAGGCTGCTACACAGACATCAAACACTCATTTTTCTCATTTGGTTCCATTAAAGCTTCTCAAAATGCATCTAATTATTCTCCAAATCTCTCTGAAGAGCCAGTTCTTTGTCATACCATATCCGGAATCAATGCTGAGCCACTTACTTAAATTTTTGTGTGCGCCTCTGTTCTACAAACTAGAAATGCTATAAAGATGAATTTTTTTTGATCAGGTGTCTCTGCTGAAGAGCCTTCCTCTACGTTTATACGTGAACTCGTTGGCTTTCAATGGCTTGTCATATAGAACCAACTTTGACTGGACGAATGTGAGTGTTTCTCCTCACTACGGCTACAATAAAAACTAGCGCAGTGTCGGTGAAAATGAAAACATTAAGTTTTTTGGTCCTAATGATTTTTCAGTATTGCAAGCTCCATACAATTCATTTGGTTTTTGTTAATATAACCAGTCGTTAAAATGTAGTTTAATATTTTCTTGATCCTTGTCAGATTAGCCGCTTGCATTGTCTCTATCCGTGGTGGGAGGATGCAACAGTAGATTTTATGATTAGTGGTGGTTATAATGTTATTTCACAAATAAAAAAGGCACGTGCATAAGCTCCTGACATTTTTTGAAACTGGTGCCACAATAACAATGTTTTTATTCATCTTGCTTTCCTTTTGGAATACTTTGATTCCCGTTTAGAAACTTTTTTTTTTTTTTTTACCCTAACAAACTAAAATCATGTTTTACAGGTTAAGCAGAAAACCCTCATCATATGGGGCGAGGATGATAAAATCATCAGCTATAGGTTTGCAGTGGTTAGTAATTGTTAAATTTCAACACTATTGGGCTTGTATAAGAAAATGCTTTAAAAAAAATCATTTTTATTCAACTTTCTATGTAAAAGCTTGACTTATTGTAATGTAAAAATGCAGAGACTCCACTCTGAGCTGCCGAATGCAATCCTGCGCCAAATTCCTGATGGCGGGCATTTCCCTCATGTGCAGAGGCCGAGTTCTGTTTCCAAATTGATTACGCAATTTGTTCGTGATCAATTGCCATAAAGAAGCCGATTATGCCTCCAAACATTTATGATCTCTGCCTGAATCTTAGCTTAGGTGAATCTTGTACGAATTTTCTTTTAACAAAATGTAGTATTATGAAAGGATCCTGCAAGTAGGATTTTGTATCACATGGATATCCTATTTAATGTTGTACAATGGTTTTGATAGAAGTTACAAAGACGAAGACTGAAGTTTATGATGAAACAATATTGTATCATGTATGTATACAGTGTATACTTTATTTGTTTAATTATATGAGATACTGCAAGTAGCTTCCTTGTTATTGAAATTGCCACAGCCACCTCGCCTATGTTCAAAACTTTTGTTATATGGCTATATAAAGGAACTAGTAGTGCACTACAGTATAAGATTTGATCAAGGATTTGAAGCTTATTTTGCTTAAGGTAATTTCACTTTTGTTAAGAGGGATGGTTACCCACTATCATAAATCATTTATTCAATTTAATTTAGCTTTGGTAGATTTGTTATGAGAAGGGCTATTGTTAAAATAAATAAATAATAATAATAATAATTTGAGGGAATTTTTTGAAAAATTAAGGAACAAAACATGACAGGATGGTTTGGTCTTGTCCAGTTTTATACGAAAGAATGATCGAAATCTCAAGTATGAACAAATTAATCATACCAAATACTCTGGTAATGATCACTTTCTCTTCTCCGTTTTAGGGAATGGATTATTTTCGTAATGTCTTAACTCAAAAAAAGCCAAATCGTGAAACAACCAAACTCAATATGTCCAAATTCACCGTCTTAAGTTTAGAAAATACAGATTTCTAACATCATAAATTTTTTTGATAAGTAAATTAATGACTCCTAAAGACTTTCCTCTTCTAAATGGCATGTGAATTTGGAAGTGCAATCGTAGGCATAGAATAAATCATATCATTCTTCGTCTTCTTTGCTGCTAATGGATAAAAGATGATTCTATTTTAAAGATAACATCCGACAAAAGATATATCTAGGTAAAGAAGATTATGAAAATTCAAATTAGTAATGTATCTTCTTCAAGAGCCAGTTCTTCTAAGCAGAAGTGATTGCAACATAACTTAAAGATTGCTACAAAGTATAATGTCCGTATTATAATCTAAATATTTGTACAAGTGAATCTAATTTAGTCTGGATCGGTGTGGCATCATTGTTTACAAACAAACTTTAGGAAGGGTAGGTGGTTAACAAGTCCTTTTCTATTTGTATTCTAGTAACTTGATTGCACACGTTGAATTATTGGTTCATGTTGTTGTTGACATCATTTATATTGTCTCTGAATATAAACCACCAAAATCCAAAATTGAAGGGAAATCAAAATATGAATATGAGTAACAGTGAAAAAGCAACTAGCTAGAATGTATATATGTCTGAAAGTAAAGTGACAATAAAGTTTTACCTTCTCTCTCCAATATACAAGAAAAGAAAATGGAAAATCTACAAAGGAAGAAGAAAAGATGATGATGAGCTTCTTCTTTCTTTCTTTCTAGTCCTACTACTACTACTACTCAAATTACATGTCTGTATGTCATAATAATAATCCATATATAAATATATTCCACTCAAAAGGGAATCTAATTCCCTCCTAACCTTTAAGTCACAACACAACAAATAACCTAGCTATCTACCTAGTGGGGAGAGGGCTTTAATTTTTGCTACTACTAAAGTAGGGATGAATAATAATGCTGAACCCATTAAAAACATAAGGTCGGTCATCAAGTCTTTGCAAAATATCATCCATCCATCCATCTGTCTCAAAGGCAAAAATAAAAACCCCACCGACCTTTGTTTTTCAGTTTAGCTTCATCAAAACGAGTCCTGTAGTAGATGTAATGAACAGGGATATGATCAACAGCATGTTACTGGTTTTGTATAGAGGAGGAGCCACGCCGCTACCATCGCCCATTCCAGTAGGCCCCAGGCTAATTCCTCCTGTCGGTGGAGTAATGCCTGAGTTTATTCCGGAGCCTGTGCTTGTCGTCGGTGATGGCGTTGTTGTTCCTGTCCCTGTCCCTGTCCCGGTACCTGTTCCGGTCCCAGTTCCGTTTCCTGTTGGAGTTGAGGTTGGAGTTCCTGTCCCTGTTGGAGTGCCTGTGCTACTAAAAACACAAAAGAAAAACGTGTCATCACGCAATGTAGAGGATGAATAAATAATTACTGAGTTGTGCTACGTGTCCCAAACTAGGAAATCCCAAACAGTTGCTTAAAAAAAAAAGATGTGAAAACTGAGTTATAGAATCAAATTAGAAGACGCCATCTCAGCTGTAAAGCCAATATTAAGGTTGTGCATTTAAAAAAGATTGTGCTTTAAGATCAATGTCCTAAATAAAATTTCTTAACCGACATAATTTGGCACATCCCCATATCAGGAAAATCCCAATTCAAATCTACATTCAATTTCACCAAAATTGCAATAAATTAACAAGTAGATGAATAAAGTAAACATTTCTTTCTTTCTTTGATGGTAAAGTTAACACTTTTAAATAATACACCCAGAACAGAAACGAATTTAGGAAATTCCAGATCATTGAATCAACCAGTCACGACCAATTAAAGAGCATGATTATTAAAAGAGAATCGAATTTAACATACCCTGGAGTGGATTGAAACACACAAGTGGAAGGTACAGCTGCAAATCAAAAGACATTCAAAAACATGTTTAGTAAATTATGAAAGTGGAAGAGAGTGATCGAGAGAGAAGTACTCACTGGTGGGGAGGGTGGCGGTTTGTGTGGCGGTGCCGGCGAAATCACAGGTGCCGGAAGCTTGGGCCTTGTTTTGGAAATAGCTATTAACAGCATAATCACAGTGGCTCTTGACTGTGTTTGGTTGGTAACATCCGCCATTTTGATTGATTGCAGAGCAATCAGCTCCATGTCCACATGCATAATCTATTGCCTTCTGAAGAACTGTATCGCTCTGACCATCTTTACATACACAGTAACCAGCAGCTGCCACCAAAAAAATTAAAATTACAATTTTAAAAATGTGATTTTTAACTAATTGTAACTTGTGTTTGTTCAAGAGTGTATTCAAAACAAGGAGAAGGAAGGAGGGATGAATAAAAATCAAAGCTTTGTGAAAACAGAGTTATTATGAATCATTACTTTGTAAAATTCATGGGATAGAAAACTTACATGAGTGTCGAGTTAGGGCTAATAAAACCAGAAAAGGGATTAGAAAATTCATGATGGATTGAGAATTGTAGAGGGAAACTCTTAAATCAATAGATTAGAGGAAAATCCTAATCGAAGATGAGAGAGTTATACAGTGTAAATGGTAGGGAAACAAAAATGAGAGTGACGGTGTTGTTTGGTTTGTAGATATATATGATAAGATGTATGATATACTATAAACTCTTTGTCTTTTACTTAATACACTGTACTAATTTAAGCCTAATAATAATAAATTGTATTAAGCTAGCATGACAAACATCTATTAGAGTATTGGAATGGGAAAGGTACTTTTCTCGGGAAACAAACAAATTAGTAAAAGTTTTTCCGTCATATATATATTTCGACTGTTACGTAATTAATCAATTGTCTGTCACAAATGAAGACAAACACAATTGAATAGCAATCGCCACGTAGAGCCATTCAACGTGCATGTTGTGTATTAGCTTGACAGCTTCTTCACTTCTTACCTTTTCTTTCTTTCTCCTCTTTTTTTGTGTTTGCTGCTATATGTAAACATCTGTATAGCTTTCAAACAAAACGACAAAATGATTTGCCTCCGGTGCTAAAAAAGTGAGATCGAGGTGGAAGATTAATGTTTTTAAATTTATTTTCTCCATACAAGTAAGCAATCTTACCGTTCGAGATTAAGTGTCGGTTTACATTTTAATTTTTACTAATTTACTTTTCATCTTAATTTATTCATATTTAAATATCATATTTCATAATTTTTATATTAATATTACTCAAAGATCAAATATATTATTATAATAATATTTAAATTAATTAGTGGATGGATGTTATAAGTGTCTGCTTTTTTCTTTAACACTGAATCTCCATTAAAAATACAATTTGAGATTTAATTTCGACCGGTCGGAAGGAGTTGTAATATTTTATTCTTAATTTTGATTTATTTTCATTGAAAAATTTAATCACTTTCTTGTTCTCTGTAGAAAAGATTGTTTCCAAACACATTTAATTTATCCTCAAAGAAACCATAAACTAATTAAGTTGATTTCATACATCATTTTTTTCTTGTTAACATTGTTGTAGTCTCTTCTTCTTTTTATTGACAATACATTGTTGTAGTCTTAGGATCTTTTTGTACTTTTATTTTAATTTTAATGGTGCCCTTTAATTTAAATTGAAAGGACTTGTATAAAGCCCATACATATGAAGAAATGAATTTTAACCGTCGAATAATCAGATGGGGAAGTAATTCGAGTGTTGGTTTTGTATTTTGAAACGATATATATGGCAGTTAGTTTATAATCAACGGATACAATACAAAATGAATAGACACGCCTTTTCATTACATGCAAACAGGAAGACTCGCCCCCACCCCTATATTATAAATACTTACACGCGGTGCTCATTTTTTGTCACACAATTTCTCTCAAGCTCTAATCTCTTACACAAAAATGTTGGGTTCTGGTCATCAACGTTAGTGTTCGGATTAGGTTGGATGGAGGAGGATCAAGTCTCAAGTGGCCAACCTCCTGATACTTCTTCCAACCAGTTGCGTGTGTTCACCCTAATGTTGAGATCCTTCATCTATCCGACGCAATAATCCAACCAATCAGGACCGGAATTGGCTTAAGCCTTCCAAACCTCAAAAAAACCAATATACGCGACGCTCATCATACACACGCCGAATTCAAACTTGATGGCGACAAACTTTCATCAGGAAAACTCCGCTCTTTGGATCTAGTGTCGGGGATGATTGACGAAATGGACCTTCCATTCTCTCTAATCATCATAAGCTGAATTGGAGAGTTCAAGTTTTACCAGTGGAGCAGACACCTTGGACGGAATTGCAAAAACAAAGATGACTTGGTGAAGAAGATACTAGACGTAGCTTGAGACTTGTGTGCCAAGGAAGCCGAGCGTCGATTAATGTATTTAAAAATCCAAAAGGTGGTGACATTAAACAGAGACAGGCTTTGAATCACTGCTTAAAATGAGAGAAGAAGAAGAGGTTCAAGGAGGTATTGGTGAACTGGCAGGTAAGATGGTTCACTGGCAAGCCTCGATTAAGAAGAACTTTACGCAGGATCAATGGGCTGAGAACATCCGTCAAGAGTTAAGGAATGTTGATGTTCCTCTAAATGAAGAATCAATCCAGGAATTTGCGAACGGAGCATATGAAGAAACTCGGAGAAGGATTGCATCGAAACTGAAAGGAGCAAAAGTATCGTCCATCCAGGAATTAGAGAGAGTAGTGATCGAGGATCGTCAAGCGGAGGAATGTTCGATTTGCCATAGAAAGTACTTGATTGGAGAAAATGCCAACCGTATGCCTTGTGGTCATATGTTCCACGAAGCATGTATAACCGCGTGGTTGCACATCAATCATATGTGCCCTTTGTGTCGTGACAAGTTGCCAACACAAAAATTTGCGTAGCTTCTTATATCAAATTATGTAATAAGTCAAAGAATTAATGTTTTAACAAGATTATTATTGGTGTAATAACATATTAAACATGTGGAATTTTAAATGAAATATATTGCATCGTACTATATATTGAATATTAGAAATATATTCTCCTTTATGAAGTAAGAATGCTAAAATGTTGTATATAGTCTTGCTACCCAAACATTTATATGAATCCATCATAACCATGCGACATTGCAATTAGAACACTATGGTAACTTTTGGAATTACATTTATCCCCTCAAAGAATCGAATGTAATTTTGTTAATTAGGTTCTCCAAAGCAGCAATACTAATTTGGCCACTCCTCAATCCTCCGGAAAAGTGAAGGAGATGCTAAAACCTATTTCCAGTTGGCTGCATAATTTGAAAGACTCCGTTTCCGACTTCTTTCCGGCCGATGAGAAGGAGGATGAAGATTGCAGTAAGAAGAAAGATGAGGAGATGACAGAGGAAATAAAATTCCTATGTTCCAGTCCTTTTGAATAGGAACTTTTTCATTACTAGTACTGGAGTATAATTATTTACTACTATGAGTTAGGAAGGAAGGAAGGTGTTTCTTTGTTTTCAACATCGATCTATATATTAGGAATATAAGCTTTAAATATCTATTTCTTTTATCACAAAAAAGAAGAAGAAGAAGAGCGATTAGACTGTTTTTTGGTAGAAAATATAATTTGCATGTGATCTACTATGGATGATGATGCAAGGTCACTATATAGTCCTACTCCTAGTTTTTGAGATTAGGGCTTTGAGCTTTTTGTTCGGCTTCGGCCCAAAATAACATTTAATGGACCGCTCCGAAGGACATTAAATCATTGTACAAGTGAACCTTACTAAAATAAAATCAAAACCCACCCACCACCACCAGTAGCAATTTTTATTTGAAACGATATTAGGTGGTACCAAAATGAAACGTTTCACAGTTTAGGATGGTAGAAAACAAAAATGAGTGAAGTTTAGGGACTGCCCCAATAAAAAGAAGAGAAAAGAAATCACGAGCGCGCGCTCCATATAACGGCCAAGACCCGACTTTCGTTGCAAGAAAATTTCCAAAAATCGATCCTTTTAACTCGCATCTTCTACCATCTATCTATCTATGATTATGATGATGATGATGATGATTATTGATATATGATATGATATGATTACAAATTCATTTCCATTTCTCTCTTAAAACTCCCTCCCTCTCTTTCTCTCTGTGTGTTTTTTGTTTGGTGGGTTCATCTTTCTCTGTATCATGTCGACCACGGAGAAGGAGAGAGAGACTCACGTTTACATGGCCAAGCTCTCCGAGCAGGCCGAGCGTTATGACGGTATGTAACCCTAACCCATTGTTTAATTTCATTTTATATCAATCCATGGCACTTGCAATTTAATGGTCGAAATTCGAATGATATGAGAGATCAATTGCACGGAAATATAATTTCTAATCTTAAGTTTTGATGAGTATTCATTTAAGTTCTGGGCTGCAAATTTATGGAAATTATGTTTTAATGCACTTAGTTCAGTGAGCGGCTTTCTATGTACACAATAGTATGGGAATGTAATTTCTTATATGAAATTCTGGCTGCAAATTGGAAATTGAATGGTAAAATGTTAGAATTTTCTTACATATTATATTATTATGTTTTAATGCACGGATCTAGTTCAGTGAATGGCATTGAAAATAATCCTTCAATATCGTTTTGTTTTGTTTGGTTTTACAGAAATGGTGGAGTGCATGAAGAAAGTTGCAAAGCTTGATTGCGAGCTGAGTGTGGAGGAAAGGAATTTGCTGTCTGTGGGTTACAAAAACGTGATTGGTGCCAGGAGGGCTTCTTGGCGCATCATGTCTTCCATTGAACAAAAGGAAGATACTAAGGGAAACGAAAACAACGTTAAACTGATAAAGGGTTATCGCCAAAAGGTAGAGGATGAGCTCTCCAAGATTTGCAACGACATTTTGACCATCATCGATGACCACCTCGTCTCCTCATCCACCTCTGGAGAAGCCACTGTTTTCTACTACAAAATGTCAGTACTCAATTTCATTCATGCATTTTTTCTGATCAAAGTATAGATTATGAACTGTCTGATCTGTTATTTGTTATGCTTAGTTTTGTCACATAATGGTACTTGTTCTAATTTTATGATGAGAATGTATGAACCGAGTTAGAGTTCATAGACATCCTTGAGCATTTTTTCCCCTAATGTTATGGTTTTAATGCAACTCTTTCTTAGCGGATTTACTGATTATTATAAATCCTTAATTTACGATAAATTCCAGTAATTTAGTTTTCTTTCGGTGTTTTGTTTGTATGAATTCAGGAAAGGTGATTACTTCCGTTACCTTGCTGAGTTCAAGGTCGATCAGGAAAGAAAAGAGGCTGCTGAGCAGTCATTGAAGGGTTATGAGGTAAATTCATTATTACAGTTATTATTATTTATAGTTGAATTTGAATCCAATATTTTGTTCGTAATTCTCTTCATCCATTCATTTTCCATCAGGCTGCTTCGAACACTGCAAGCACGGAGCTCCCATCTACCCACCCGATCCGACTTGGCCTTGCCCTCAACTTCTCTGTATTCCATTATGAAATTATGAATTCTCCTGAGAGGTATTAATATTTATATTGTATTGTGCATTCTATTCGAGCTAGACT
This sequence comes from Oxalis stricta, assembly GCA_024708375.1. Lineage (NCBI taxonomy): Eukaryota > Viridiplantae > Streptophyta > Magnoliopsida > Oxalidales > Oxalidaceae > Oxalis > Oxalis stricta. The sequence goes on along the minus strand of JANIEQ010001734.1, from coordinate 12,313 downwards.
AGTCAAATCTTCCCTCTATGATGTTTTATTTGGTTGGTAAATGTCTTGCAGAGCCTGCCATTTGGCTAAACAAGCTTTCGACGAGGCGATTGCAGAGTTGGACACTTTGAGTGAGGAATCATACAAAGACAGCACACTCATTATGCAGCTCTTGAGAGACAATCTCACCCTTTGGACATCCGATTTGCCTGAAGACGGAGGTATCCTACAACTTTAATGCTATATCATATTATAACAACAATATATATGCTTCAAACAATATCTAATCTTTGTATCATAACATGGATCTTGACAGCTGAAGAGAACTTCAAGAGTGAAGAAACAAAACCTGCCGAAGCTTCTCAGGTGAGTGTTAATTTACTTGCATCTTAAGTTTGTATTCTTCTACTTTGCTGTTATTAAGAATGCATTCCTGCTTTGCAGCAACAGCAGAACTGATGAAGAACTTCAACTAGAGAAACCAATCCGTTTACAAAGGCTTTTACTCTGTGGAATTGGCTAGTTCGTCTTATGAAGCTATTCATCTTTTTTTTTTTTGTCTCGATAGAAAACTTAGGCGATAACAACGATCATCATTATGTTCTTCCTTTTTCTTCTTTTTTGGACCTCAAATGTTATCAGACTCATTGCTTTATTATTTTTGCTTAATATGATTTCCTGCAAGACTTTTTCTGGTAGCACCTTTTTCCTTTTTTTTATTATTTTTTTTTATTTTTTAGATGTGTTTCTTAATGTTTCCTGCCCAAATTTATTTATAGAAAATGTAGGATTCAATCACTAGCTGTTTATTTATCAAATCATAGAACACAGTGAATCCTTTTCAAAAGAGTCTCCCACTTCTGGGTGAAAGTTGACTCATCTCTCACATTTTTAAATTACTCGAAAAGCAGTTGATGAATATTCTTTCTTTGAATTATAAGCCATAGATGACTTCCCCTGATAATCGAAGCTATATTTTTATTTGTAATCGTGGAATTATGACATAAAAAGTTATTTTGTTAGCTTAATAATTTTTCAGCTTCAGTGAAACAAAATAAGTAATATTGTAAACAAGAATAAATTCATAAAAATGAACACTAGCACTATAATTCATCAAGTATTTTAAAATTTAATGACGTTGACCTTCTTTAATAATTTGGAGGGAATTGGAATATTAGGTACAAGACAAAAACGAACCAGAAGAACTTCCTATCCCTCTCTCTCTAACAAGCTTGTTTGATCATTTTCTTTTTAATTTGGAAAACTTTTCTTCAATTTGCATTCCTATTTTTAGAACCAAGTCCAATTCTCTTTGAAGTTTGATCTTACATAATACATTTTCAGTTAAAAACTCTCTGTATTCTCTCAACATTGTTTTTCACAAAATAAAAATAATAATATTTTTCCAATTTTCTGTTTTCATTGTATATTTTTTTCCATTGAAGTCTTCACTTTTTCTTCAACTCTTCTCCAAGACCAAAGCTTAAACAAACAATACTGAAACCAGTACAATAAATCATCAACTGGGGTATTTGATTCATATATACGAGTGAAGTGATGACATCTTTGAATAGTCTTGTTCATGTTCATCTGAATTCCTCAGTCAAAATTTGTGGGATTTCATCTATTTACTTATCATCCAGCAGAGTTTCACCAAAATCTGTTCTTTTCAAAACCCCATCATCACTAGCTTTTACTGCTTCCTCCTTGCCCATTAATAATAAGCCTTTGAATCTGACATTTTCTGGTTGGAATAATCCGTTGAGGCGCCGGAGCACCGTTGACTTTCCGGTCAGTAAGGCTGCTGCTGCTGATGCCGATGGCCAAGAAATCAAAGAATTTGATGGGTAAGGCTTGTTACTCTTCTGTAGTCATAGACTTTAATTGCCAAGTGCTTTGTCCTGTTTGGTTTTCTTATTGAGAGGTGAAAAAACAACAAATGCATTGAACTTTTATGCTTTTGATGTACTTTCAGTTTGTGAATTTGCTGTCATGAGAGTATAAGTATGATCATCTTGTTGAGATTGATTAATTTGAGGAGAACTAATATTTTCTTTTCCAAGTCTCCATGGGGGTTAATATTTAGTACTTCTTTGTTACAGGTCTGAGAAGCCCTCAAAGAGTTTCGCCGACAACTATCCTGCACTTGTTACCGGATTCTTCTTCTTTACTTGGTAACTAACTCTCATAGCATAATAACTACATATCTGTCCTAATAGTTACATGTGAACTTTGTAATACTATGCTGTCTATTGCAATGGATGGGCCAGTCTGTCATATCTGACCCTATTCCTGTTTTGATTGAATATGCTGAATAATCTATGACGGGAAGTTTTCTAACTTGTAATAATGGTGTGTATGCAGGTACGTCTTGAATGTAATCTTCAATATACTCAACAAGAAGGTTTACAATTACTTCCCATACCCATAGTATGCTCTTCTTCACTTTCAGATTATAATACAACACAATTCCATCTCTCTGTCTGACAATTTTCCAGCTTTTTTCTATCTGATACTAATGTTTTCCCCATAATTACATATTTAGCTTCGTTTCTGTGGTACATCTTCTCGTTGGAGTAGTATATTGCCTTATTTCCTGGAGTGTTGGTCTACCAAAACGTGCTGTAAGAACTTATAACTACATCTTTCTTGTATCTCTATGATTACTAATTCACAGTAACATAGTGTTTCAGCTACTGATATGTTTTTCATTCATAACTATTAACCAGCCAATTGATAAAGAGCTTTTGATGGTGTTGACCCCAGTTGCATTCTTTCATGCCCTTGGACATGTTATGTCAAATGTCTCATTTGCAGCTGTTGCTGTGTCTTTCACACATACCATCAAAGGTATTCATACCAGGAAAAAGGTTTACAGATTGTGCTGTCCTCAAAATTATCAAATTAATACTCTCTTTTTTGTTTTTTTTACAAAGCATTGGAGCCATTCTTCAGCGCTGCAGCCTCTCAATTCGTGTTAGGACACCAGATTCCATTGGCTCTGTGGTTATCTTTGGCCCCTGTCGTTATCGGTATGCATAATCTTACATTCTCACTCTCCTTTAACGTTTTGTCTCATTATTTTGTTTCTGAAATCAGGGATGCTTATGTATCTTATGAATTATGTATTTTCTTTTGTGCATATGTCAATTGTCACCTCTTAGGTGTCTCAATGGCTTCACTGACCGAACTTTCTTTCAACTGGCTTGGTTTCGTAAGCGCGATGATATCCAACATGGCATTTACATACAGAAGTATCTATTCCAAGAAAGCAATGGTAATATTATTGAACTTGTATCTCTTCAAAAATGTTTTCCATTAATGTTGAGCAAGTTTGATTTTTGACTATTAAACACCATTAGTGACTCCGAGTTTATTCTTATCTTGGAATACATGAACAGACGAGTATGGACAGTACAAATGTGTATGCCTATATCTCAATAATTGCTCTGTTCTTCTGCATCCCTCCAGCAATATTTGTAAGTTCGATAATGGATGAAATTACTTTAATCCTCTTCAATTTCTCTTTGTAGCTGTGGAACCTGACTATTGTCTACGTCACTGTGTTTTAGATTGAGGGTCCCCAGCTAATGCAATACGGTTTCGCGAATGCAATTGCCAAAGTTGGTCTATTCAAGTTCATATCTGACCTCTTTTGGATTGGAATGTTTTACCATTTGTACAATCAGGTAAATATTTCTTCAAAGATTTTTTTATTGAACTGTCTGCAAACTGCAACTGCCAACTTGCTTTGTCAAATGACCTTGAGTTCAGATTAAACTGGAAATTATTGTTTTTCTGCATGAATTTTCGTTTGTTAACACTGAAACTTGTTGTGGTAGGTTGCTACAAACCCGTTGGAAAGGGTGGCACCACTTACACATGCTGTGGGAAATGTGTTGAAGAGAGTGTTTGTCATAGGCTTCTCTATTGTAGTATTTGGTAATTAGATACGTGCTTCCTCATTCCTCTAAACCATGATTTTGGTGAAGCAGTTCTATCTCTCTTTTCTCACAAACTAGCGTAAAATTTTCAGGTAATAGGATATCCACACAGACAGGTGTTGGTACTGGCATAGTAATCGCCGGTGTCGCTCTCTACTCACTTATCAAGGCGAACATTGAAGAGAAAAACGGGTAAACTACTCATCTCAGTTCGATGAATGTTAAAATTTAGTTACGCAACAAATGTGCTGACGGAATTTACAACTTTTTTTGTGCTACCATTACAGAAGGTTGCTACTAGCTAGCCCTGCCTCATTGAGGAGCAAAACAGACAGAAAACAGACAGATTGTAAAAGCATACCTAGAATCGTGAGAGAGGGTGTGATAATAATTGTAAACAATGAAAATAACAGTAACCCATATTTAAACACTAAATGCAAAATCAGTTTGAATTACTAAATTGAAATCAATTTGAATTTTTAAAGCTCCAACTATTGATATTTTTTAGTTTACTCCAGATATCCAACAACCAGCCAAAACCAAAGCGAAACCAAGTATTCAGTGCTTCCCGTAACCAGTAATCAAGTAACCATCCTGTGTTTATGACCGTAGTTTCTTTCAACCACCGTTAAACTTATAGTTTCCTCCAATATTCCACATCTCTGATTCTTATCCTCTTCGTCTTCATCACTATCGCTCTCGACTATTTGTTCAGTTACCTCTTCTACTTGGTCTTCCTTCTGTTTTATACGGCATAGCTACGAAACTTTGAGCCTGCAGGAGTGAAGAAATTTGGAAGTCAAATTAACACAGTTTTTGTTTATTAGTTTGTGGCTGTGCATGAAAAATTTGGAAATCAAAGCAACACCAGACAAAATCAAAATTAAAAAGAGAGTTAGTTGTTTACTCACATTCTTAATGAAGTCTTTATCTTCATCGCTTTTAAAATACGCAGTCGGGTTGAGTTTGAATGCACCCATGACCCAGTTAGTTTTTGATCCGTTTGGAGGCACTCCCTGTAAAAGATGAACTGTTGCTTGAAACCAATGAATTTTTCTTCGTAAACAATTTTCTTCTGGGGTTTAACAGCCTTCCAATACCCTTCCTGAGTAAGTATTGGCGACTCAGGATTAATCATCCCCTAACTTGCTAAAGTAGTAGGCAGCTTAGTATTCATGGCTCCACCTTGTGAAAATCACCTAAAAATCCAAATCACACACATTTATAAGTATCTCTCATTAATCAAACCCACAGTCACAACAAATTGGCTTACACAAGAATAACATAATGCATGCGCTTTGACATATCCATGTCCATGGCATCATCCAAGTGAATTACTACCATATCATACATGCATATAACACCATAGCACATAAAACTCACAATTCGATTTCTCAAAAAATAATCAAGATAGATCGTAAGTCGTAACTAAATTAATTTTGCACCACGATCAAGTCATGACCTAGCTATTTAAAATTGACATTGTAAAGTTAGGGGTAGAAGTTACCTTGTGGAAGCAGTAAGGGGTCAAGTTCCTTTACAGAATCTTTCACTATGATATCAACAGGGTCGTAAAAGTCTTTTTCACCCTTGACGAATCCTTTGAGAGAGTAGCCGATAATCTGGTGAGATTCCGGGCAAAACACAAACCCGATTGGCAAGCGGGAGGTGCAGAGGCCATGATAATAGATATCAGATGGTGACGACGAACGCTTCAAGTAACCAAAACCTTGAATAAAATTTCTTTCTTTCTTTTGAAGATCTTAGATACTCTGTTTCAGTTGAATAGAATTATGGGTATTTAATTTAATATTTATACGGTTCTCCGGCCCATTCAAATTCATAACTTTTTTGAGTAGGAATAGGCAAAGTCAAAACCTTGAGAGGACAAGACAAGACAACAAGGAGTTTATATTGGTCGTAACTTGTCTTGTTAGTAGCGGTTTCCAAATTAAATTCAAAATAATATTGTTCCGCTTTTAATTAATTATCGCTTTTACTATACAATTTATATAAAAACGCACATATTATTTTACAAAGCTGATGTGGCAAAAACTGGCCATGTATCACTATTTTATTGACAAAATGTCACTGTCGTTTTGAATTTGTTTTCAGAAGTCATATCTGACTCGATGAGTGCTATATTTCGACATTGGGGTCCAGAAATTATTTCTTCAACAAAACTTGATTAATTGTAACTCAAGTTTCTTTAGTAAGTGTTCATTTTAAGATTGGTTGTAGTTTTTAGATTGTTCACAGGAGAAAACCAAAAAGCTATAGTTAAAGTTGAATAAAGATACATTTTTTAAATAAACATATAAATACAAGCTTAATTTCCAATGTTAGAACTAGTCTGTCATCGTCTTGGAATTTCAGTTCCATCGACAAATTTATTAGTTTTTACAAGAACTTGCACTGCAAGCTATCAATGCAGGTAGAATTCGATTAGATGTAGTTATCGTCAGTTCTGCAAAAATGATTCTTAGCCGGCCATTTCCCACTTATAAAATTGAATTTAGATCGTTGAAGAAAATGTTATGAAAATTTTGAGTTGAAATAAAAATCAGTCCAAAGACTTCGACCATTTTTGAAAGATTCATTGAGAAATATGATTTTCAAAGGAGGAATTTTGTAACAATTCTAGTGACTGCTCTTGGGACACAAATAGGCGTGTCTCAGATCAGCAGGTCAAATTTTCCTGACGGCTTTGTGTTTGGGACTGCCTGGGCAGCTTTCCAGGTTCGTCTAATTAATTTATATCGTTTACATATAATTTGCATAATGTTTTGTTAGGAATTTTGAACTTGGTTTGTAGATTTTATGTTCTTGCAGAATGAAGGAGCAGTGAAAGAGGATGGAAGGGGACCAACCATTTGGGATACTTACCCACATACTAACGGTGATTATTTAAATCGATCTGCTTCGAACATGACACGATACAATTAGATGTTTTTAAGGTTGTATTATTACTGTCTGAAAGTCCATGATGCGTAGGTAAAATTCTTGATAACAGTACTGCAGATGTTGCTGTTGATCACTATCATCGTTATCGTGTAAGATCGATTCCAGAATATTATGAAAGTATTGTTGTTTATACATCTGGTTTGGAGATTAATTAGAGCCAATTCTTATATGACACTGAATTTTGGATATAGGAAGATATACAGCTTATGAAAGACTTGGGAATGGATGCTTACAGGTTTTCTATTTCGTGGTGTCGGATTTTTCCTAGTAAGTCCTTCAAATGTGATTCCATTAAATTGAGACAGAGATGAATAATCCGCGAAGAAGTTTTCAATTTTTTTTTTTTTAATAGATGGATCTGGAGAATTAAATGAAGCAGGAGTGGATCATTATAACAATGTCATCAATGAGTTACTTGCTAATGGAATTGAACCATACATAACACTCTACCATTGGGACCTTCCTAAGGCTTTAAATGACAAATACAAAGGATGGCTTAGTCCCCAAATCATGTAGACAACAATTCTCTCACTTTTTTCGATTTGACGGATCAAAATTACCAGCATTGATAATCAATCTTCTTATTTTTCTGCAGAGATGACTTTGCGAACTATGCTGAGACATGTTTGGACAAGTTTGGTGACAGAGTGAAGAATTGGATCACATTTAATGAACCTCATACATTAATAATACTAGGCTATGATTTGGGAATGGAAGCACCTAAGCCGTTGTTCTATTGGAAATCACACACTTTGTAAGTTTGGAGATTCTGCAACAGAGCCTTACATAGTTGGCCACAATATTCCAAAAAAAACAAAAACTCGCACAATTGTAAGAGTTATTTGTAATAGAGTTCTTACTAGTTTGAATGTGGAGGATGCTCTCTCAGATACCTACTGTTTCTTTCAGCTTATTCGCCAAAACCTTTAAGCACATTAATAAAAATTTATATTTTATCACAAAAATTATTTAACTCTCAAACAATTTAAACTTTCTAGAAGCCTTAATACAATTCGATACTGACAATTTGTAGCCAAAGCAAAATGGATCAATAGCCATAACATTGGATGTTATGTGGTTTGAATCAAATACAAGTTCCATAGTAGACATCGAAGCAACTCAGAGAGCTCAGGATTTTCAACTTGGCTGGTAAAATTAAATATTATTACTGCATTATTTTCCTTTTTGTCAAATCACAAATCCTTTTGAAATGATTTTCTTTCTTACTCAGATTTCTTGACCCATCGATGACAGGGGATTATCCAAGATCAATGAGAAGTAGAGTAGGAAGCCAGTTTTCCTAGATTTTCGGAATCTCAATCTGCTCTTCTAAAAGGGTCTCTAGATTTTCTAGAAATCAATCACTACACTACTTATTACGCAAGTAATGATACATATGGTATGTTTCGTGGATTTAACGACACCTTTGAAGATGCCGGCGTTATTACACTTCGTAAGTTAGTGATTTGTGCTAATAGTGAATTAAAATTTGCAATGTTAGACATGAATAACTATTCTTATAATTCAATCCCAATATTAAACCTAGCTTCTTCTTCTTTTTTTGTTTTTTTTTTTTTGTTTTCAGCTGTCATGGGTGGCAAAGTCATTGGTGTTGGGGTACCCATTCTCTTCCTTATATTTGAATATGAATTTTACATTAGGCAAATTGGATATGACATGAAATATTGCAGGCAAATTCTATGTGGTTGTATATAGTACCTCGAGGAATGAGAAGCTTAATGAACTTCAAACAAAAATATGGCAATTTCCAGGTCGTCATCACGGTGAATGGTAATCTAATCCTATTCACAGCTACAAGGTTTTTTCTTGTTATGAAGGGTTAGATAAGGGTTAATCCTAGACTTGATGCAAAAATTATTGTTAACAATCACTTGTAGTCATATTTTCATCACCCAGTTTTGCATGATGATTATGATAGGAATGGATGATCCTAATGACCCATCAATCCCAATCAAAGATGCTTTAAAAGACGATAAACGGATCAAATATCACAATGACTATCTCACAAACTTGTTAGCTGCTATCAAGTAAGTATCATTATTTTAAGATGTTTATCCAACATCTCTACCCACAGATTAAACTATTTTAATTATGTCCAAAATCTAATAATTCATTCAAGTTTAAGTTTAAGCAGAGAAGATGGATGTAATGTAAAAGGGTATTTTGCATGGTCTCTGTTAGATAACTGGGAATGGACATCAGGGTACACTTCAAGATTCGGTCTTTATTTCGTTGACTATAACGACAAGCTGAAGAGATACCCTAAGGACTCTGTTCAATGGTTCAAGAATTTCTTGTCTACTCAAAGAGGCTAAACTTAATTTATAAAGTCGTCATACAAATGCCAATGTAGAAATACATCATAAATAAGAAAAATGGTTTCATTAATTCATTTGTTTCATAATTTTACTTTTTGCTGAATGCATTTTACTTTATTTTCAAGGGAGATGATTTAACCAACGACCAAGAATTTAATTCTAATGAAATCTCTCTCAGGTGATCTTAATTTTCATCTTGAAAATTTATTGGGTAGATATTATCGATCACATCATATCATTTTGAACACTAGTACTAGTAGAAGAAAGAAAATAACTGCGACGAGGATCAAGTTGAGATTCTCAAACTACAGGGTTAAATTGATTTAAAATAAGTTCCAATGACTAAATCATATTTTAGCAAAAGAGAAGAAAAATTCGTCAAATAATATTATTTTCAACCTGACTGACGTCTGACGCCTTTTGTTCAGTCTCTCACTGTATGTTCAGCTGAGCCTGAGCTTGGCAGCCTCTCTCGCACAAAGGTATCCTCTCTTTCACTGCGTTTTCTTTTGGGGTTTTCTTCAGATTTCCTTTGTAACGTACACGATGATTTTGATCGTAATATGTTTACTGTATTAAAGCTTGATTTTCGTTCCATCAAATTAGGGATTTGTGACTTGGTGTGAGATTTATCTTGGATTTTGCCTGTCCTGAATCGTGCTTTCATGTTTTTGGGGGAGTTCTTCGGAAGCGTATACTGTTCTAGTGTAGTGTTTGGATTTTAAATTTAAACAAATGAATCATGTTGTGCACTTTTGAGCTTTATTGAGCTCCAAAACTTCAATACATTTTGTTATGAGTTCATTTAACAGTATGGATTGAACCGTATGTTTAATGAAGTTGATCGAGTAGTTCTTTTTGGAATCTGGGTAAGACATGATTGACTATTCTTTTCAAATTTAACGTTTCTGATTTTTCTGGATTGTTCAACTGTGTAGTATGGATGTCAATATGAATGAATGTTTGATAATAGATGATGTATGTAACTGGGAAGTGGGAACTAATGTTGAAAGAAGAGTCCTTGTAAAATTTATAATTTTGTTATAAAGAATGGAATTACATCATACTGAGCAATGAAGGAGCTTGACGAAAACTGAGTATTGATCTTCTTTTGGTCATTTGGAACTCTAGAAGAGGATAGCAATTGGCCATGTGAAAGTAGTTCACAAGAGTATTTTGTTTTAACCATCCAAGCCCCCTCGTCCAAGTTTTTATCAAGTCATTTATATTATATAGTCTGTTCATTGTTGTGACCACGAAAAAGGTTACTCCTCTAATGAAATGAGCAGGAGTGATGCTTTCTCTTGATTTTTGAATCAGCGAACTTTTTCAGAAGGAGCATTCAATCATCTGATATCAACACTCCAATCTTATTCAGATGGCATTGGTTGTAATTTGTGGACAACTATGCAGTGGGAAGTCAACATCTGCTCTCTGCTTAGCCGAAGCTGTTCAACGAATCAGAATCAAAACAAACAGTGAGGATTGTGGATGAAACTTTATTTCATCTTGATCGGAACCAGAGCTACGCAAACATGCCAGCAGAGAAGAATTTAAGAGGAGTGCTCAGATCAGAAGTGGATAGATCTTTGACAAAAGATAATATCATTATAGTAGATTCTCTGAACAGCATCAAAGGTTACAGATACGAGTTGTGGTGTTTGGCTCGCGCCGCCGGCGTTCGATACTGCGTTGTATTACTGTCGACGTCGAAGATACTGATTGCCGGAAATGGAACGGAGAGCGTAAGAATAAGGGAGAACTTACGTACGACGACGCTATATTCGAGGATTTGATCAGAAGATTCGAGAAACCGGATAAAAGAAATCGATGGGATTCGCCGTTAGTCGAATTATGGCCACATAAAGATGGAGTGGAGAAATCTTCTTCTGCCATTGTCGATGCTGTTTTGTATTTGACAAAAAGGTCGACTCCAAAACTCGAGATGTCAAAATCTTACAGCCAACGATTGCAATGCAGAGCACGCGATTTTCTGAGGTAAATTCCTTGTATGAATTGGACAGAGCAACTCAAGCAGTAATCAACGCCATTGTCGAAGCTCAATCTCTGGGTGGCCCTATTAATGGAGATTTCAATCGGACAGGGTTTGCCTACTGTTAATATTTCTGGATCAGTTGCTATTCCGGAACTACGAAGGTTGCGACGCACTTTCATTAAGTTGACCGGTCAAACGAGTTTGATGGGCCAGCTCCACCTTCTGATGCTGACAGTGCAAAAAGGATGTTTGTCGACTACTTGAACAGAGAATTGGGAAATTCCGTTTGAGTTAATATGTTAGTATTAAGTAGAAAATTGTATCTCAAGCAATGTTTGTGGTTGGTTGGTTGCTTGTCTTTCTTCAGAAGTTAAAATATTTGCATTTTTGTTATCCTTATTAATTGTGTCACTTGTTTTAGACTGGTGTCATTTTGTTTTTTGGGCTCCACTGTACTACTATATTAGAATATCAGTTTCTTCAAAAATATCAATTTTTTATAGCTTGTCTGGCTTCCTATGAGGTCATTAAGTTTTTCTGGACAAGAGCTATGCTATGCTTTTGTATTTCTGGTCTGTCAATAGCTTTAGGTGATGGAGTATTCTTGTTGAAGTTATTTTTATATTTCTATGATGAAATTGAAAGTATTTACATTTTTGCAGTAATGAATGGGGCCAGGTGTAGTGAATTTAAGAAGAATAATTCTCTAATTTTTTCTTTTTTACATCAGAAGGACAGACAGACATTGTCAAGTACGTGTACTGTAATTAAAAGCTTATCTATGAATCTCTTCCAATTGAATTTACTAACTACTGTACCAATAATTGGTCGATCAAAATAACTTGTCATGTAAGTTTTATCTACCAATTATGGGCACAACTCACTCTCAAGTCTCAATGGGTGCCACTCTGTGTAGCACACAGAAAAAATTACATGGTTGAACAAAAATTTGCAGTAATCAATCATGATGCATTACATTACAGCTTGGCTTCGAATAACTTATTTATTGCCTAAATTAAGCTTTTAACCCATTTTATTAATGACTAAGAGTGGCAGTTGCAATAATGCAACTTCGTTTAGCAACCGGGTTC
>JANIEQ010001731.1:0-12878 GCA_024708375.1 Oxalis stricta | reverse complement strand
GCAGGAGGACCCATAGTCAACCAAATGCAGACGAAGGGCAGCTGATGAGTACTGCTTGCTCTGCTTTAGCAGTGATGATCGTAGTTCTATCTATTGGACATATCTCCGGGGCTCATTTAAACCCAGCAGTCACAATCGCTTTTGCAGCGTTGCGTCACTTCCCATGGAAGCAAGTGCCTGGCTACATAACAGCACAAATATTTGCCGCAATTTGTGCGTCTTTTGCTCTCAAGGGAGTTTTCCATCCTTTCATGTCTGGCGGCGTAACTGTTCATCAGTCAGCATTGGCCAAACTTTTTGCACTTGAATTTATCACCAGTTTTACTCTCTTGTTTGTCATCACAGCTGTTGCAACCGACACTCGTGCTGTGCGTTTTCTTTCTATTTTTATCTTTCTCATTGTAATTCGTAAATCGATATGGTTTCCAAATCTGTGCACTTCTTGTGGTTGATCAGGTAGGAGAGTTGGCTGGCATGGCTATTGGAGCTACCATTATGCTTGACATTCTTATAGCAGGGTTAGGATCCTACTTCTGTTCTCGTTTCTCTTCAATTATCTAGAATTCTAGTCAAGTATTCATTAGGAACAGAATAATTAATATACTATGATACATCGTGAATAGGAAATCAACCGACGGCTCAATGAATCCGGCAAGGACTTTAGGACCTGCAATTGCATCAGGAAACTACAGGAAATTGTGGATATACCTAATAGCGCCTAAGCTTGGAGGAATGGCCGGTGCAGGTACTATACATTGGTAAAACTCCGAGATGATGAGGTTGATCCACCTCGCCAGGTCAGGAGCTTCCGTCGCTAGACAAAAATATCAGATGCATGTTCAACGAAAAAAGATATCTATACATATATTGTACGATTTGTTCTTTTTTTTTTAATGCCTGTATCATTAATGATGTGTAGTGGCCCTCCTTATCATGCTCCGACGGGAACTCATAGTGTTTTTCCCATCTCATTTCTCAGTTGTAATGATATAGTGGGAACCAAGTATGTCGAATACTTCATTTTCAATTTAGTCAAACACGTGATGTGAAGTAACAAAATAATTTATTCAATAGCAATGGCTTGAATTCATGGATTGGAAAAATACAAAACAATGTAAGAGAAGAAACTTCTGAGTTTTAACAATATCCCCTTCCATAGAGAAATTAAATAGCTAGCCTAACATACGACATATGAATAGAAGTTCATATCAATTAAGTGAAAAAATAAATAAATAAATTAGAACATGCGATATTTTGCTTGATTCTTGATAGGGGTGACTTCTCGGCCCTCCTCCAATTAACATAGGGAGGTAAACTCTCACGCCTGTGTATAATGCCCAATGAACCTACGAGCTTGATTTTGTACTCGCTCTTTCACCTGGTTCTCGTTACTTACCTAAGTGGAGTCATTGTCTTCCATATATAATGGACTAGGTCTAGAAGTGCCCATCTCATTTCGTCTTTATTAAAATCCTTCTAAGATTAAAAAATGTTCACCACCAATCCTAAAACAAATTGAAACAAGTAAATTAGTAAAATTGTTATGCAATAAACTTTGCTGCGTACTTCTTATTAACCACATGAGTTTGTTTAAACTCTAACTCCAACAAGTGTGTTGATCAAGAGGTCGGAGCTTGCGGGCTCATAAAAGTTTTATCTTCATGTCTTAAGATAAATTAAATTTTCAAACTAATATTTCTCATGGAAAAAAAAATCATAACATTTAAACGGAAGTATAAGCAGCAATTAAAATTTGGTAAAGTCGGAAAGAGGATCAAATATTTGGAGGTGGAATTGGAGAACTTTTTGCTGCTACCTTGTAATTGTGCTACTGGGCATAACAGAGCTACGGTGAGGAGGACCTCAATGTTTTGCTTGATGTCGAAGCATTAATGTGGAGCCCAGAGAGCAAAGGAGTTCTGTGAGGATGAGGGATTGGAACACGAAATTCTTCCATGACTCAACTGCGAGTGGGAAGAGGAATAACAAAACTTGATGGCACTGATTGAGAAAAACTACAATATTGGAGTAACACAATCTAACCCTGGTATTATGGAATTGAGTTGTGGTTGAATACTTCATTGAACTGTTCTCATCTTCCAAGCCCAGATACCGCTGACTTGGATGTTGTTATACATCATATGAGTCTAAGGGCCACTGAGGAAATGGAAGGCAACCTTTTTGTTTGCCGTCTACGTCTGAAGAAGTTCATTATCCCTCCAAGCAAATGCATCCTGACCAGTCGCCTCATCCGGAAAGAATGTCAGTAAAAGTTCTATCAAAAAATATTACATCGATCCCCTAAGGTGAAAACTCCATCCCTTGTGAAGCATTTTCACCTATAAATCTTTATAATGTTATTCATAAAATGATCATTAAAGTGTATGGTCAATAGGATTAGATGTTGGATGGATTTGATGAGTATCAAAAACAAGGAGCTTTTATCCCTAGAAGAATTATCTTTGATAATGTTATGATAGCCTTTGATCTTGTTCATGCTATGAAAAATAGAACTACGGATAAGAAGAGCTATATAGTGCTGAAATTGGATACGATTGAAAACCTTTAGTTTGTATTGAATGGTCTTTTTGCTTAATGGAGTGTTGGATCATAATCTAATATTGGGTTTAATATGTAAAAGAGATCATATATTATAAATTGTAGTAAAGTTGATGTGTACGAATGTGAAAATGATTAAAGTAGATAATGTGAACTTTTATGTACCAATAAAGATGTTAATTATAAATATAGGGACCTAAAGGGTAATTCTAATTTATTGATGGGTTGGAACTAGAATTATACAAATATGAAGAATATATAAAGGGGTTGTGGTTACGAGGAGACAGTATGCTGTTTAACTTTCTTCTTGAATCTTTCTTCCAAAGTGTTCGGTATGATTTTCGGAACAAGACAAATAGTGTTTCCGATATTATTAACACGTTGAATTATTTATTGTTTGGCGGAAAAAATCCTAAACAATTAAATTTACTGATTTGTATTATGGAATAATACCAACAAGAATATGTTGGTGGCTACTGGTTTTCAAGGGAAATGGGTGACCCGTCGGTTTCTTTCTTTCCCGCAGTAAGGTCTAAGACGGGGTGACCTCTTGTCCTTATTTATTTTCATTTCTGCCTTCTTCTTTTTTTCTTTTTTTTTAAATCACAAATATTGTTAAGCTTTCTTTCGCTATGGAAGGATGACACTTCGAAAAGGATTTTGCTTTAACTTATCATAGGAGGTTTAACTTAATAATTCTTCCGATCTCAAAATAGATATAAATTTTTCTATACAAATTATATATAAAAATTTATATTTATTTTGAGACGGAAATATACTCTTTTTTTGCATTAGTTGAATAGGAACTATATATATGCACAATTTTAAAGAGTGTGTCACAACAGGTGAATGTGATGAGAGGAAAAATGTCTCCGAGTAACTCAGCATTTTGCAAATATAGAACACAATACAATACAAGAGGTTAATATTATAATCATGATTATGGCATTGACTTTTCGTTGTTTAATATTTTTTCGACCTTTGACTTTTAATCTAAACTATTATTTGTCTGATGGACATGGAGATATCTTAGAGAAATATTTTTCAATTTGTTCCAATTACAATTTAATTGTAAATTTTATTGTTAAATCAGCAATGATACATAAATATTTTATTAATGAATAATAATTTGACACATATATTTAAGAACCTTAAATTTAATTAAGAATCAAGTTATAATTTTAAATCAATCATTTTTTTCTTATTCTAATTAAGAAATCAAAGAAAAAAAAACATAAAAATTCACTAATAAAATTCTACCAATTACTTAATGATCGGAAACGCAGCTTGCTCTGCCTTAGCAATGACGTTCATAGTCCTGTCTATTGGACGTATCTCTGAGGCTCACTTAAACCCAGCAGTCACAATCGCTTTTTGCAGCGTTGCGTCACTTCCCATGGAAGCAAGTGCCTGGCTACATAGCAGCACAAATATTTCCCGCAATTTGCGCTTCTTTTTACTCTCAAGGGAGTTTTCCATCCTTTCATGTCTGATGGCGTAAATGTACCATCAGTCAGCATTGGCCAAACTTTTGCACTTGAATTTCTCACCAGTTTTACTCTCTTGTTTGTCATCACAGCTGTTTAAACCGACATTCGTGCTGTGCATTTTCTTTCTATTTTATTTTTTCTTATTGTAATTCCTAAATCGATATGGTTTCCAAATATGTGCGCTGATGGTCCTCTTGTGATTGATCAGGTAGGAGACTTGGCTGGCATAGCTATTGGAGCTATCATTATGCTTGACATTCTTATAGCAGGGTTAGGATCCTACTTCTGTTCTCGTTTCTCTTAAGTTATTTAGAATTCTAGTCAAATATTCATTAGAAACAGAATAATTAATAATACAATGATACATCGTGAATAGGAAATCAACCTGCGGCTCAATGAATCCCGCAAGGACTTTAGGACCTGCAATTGCAGCAGGAAACTACAGGAAATTGTGGATATACCTAGTAGCGCCTACGCTCGCCGGTGCAGCTACTTATACATTAGTGGAACTCCGAGATGACTAGGTTGATCAACCTCGTCAGGTCAGGAGCTTCAGTCGCCTGACAAAAATATTAGATGTATGTTCAACGAAAAATATGATCCCATATGTGTAGTGGCTGGTCTCAATCTTTTTTTTAATGCCTGTGGCTGTATTATCCGTGATATGTGTAGTGGCCCTCCTTATTATAGGAGCTCAAATATGATCCCATATGTATAGCCGGTTCAGCTATCTATATATTTAGCGTTCTTTTCCCTTCTCTTTGCTCAATGATAATGATATAGTGTTAATCAAGTATGTCCAACACTTCATTTTCAATTTAGTCGAACACGTGATGTAAGGTAACAAAATAATATATTCAATAGCAATGGCTTGAATTCATGGATTGGAAAAATGCAAAGAAAAAAAAAATGCCCAATGAACCTCTACGAGCTTGATTTTGTACTCTCTCTTTCACCTTGTTCTTGTACTTACCTAAGTGGGTCATTGTCTTCCATCTATAATGGACTAGAAGTGCCCATCATATTATCTTTTTAAAATCCTTTTAAGATTTAAAAATTGTGCACTTCCAATCCTAAAACAAGGATGGGGCTATTTCCGAGGGGTCTTTTGTTAATGTCAAGGGATTCCAATCATTTAATACGTTTATTGATTGTTATACCCTCATGTAAAAACAAATTGTTTATCGTCACTATTAGAGTTACAACTCTATTCCGGTACAGAACTCCCCACGATTATGCACTAGCCACTAAGCCATCATAGATGACCGGAACCGGGAAACCTTCATTCGTGTTTCTGGTTCAATTTTCTGATTGAAATTCCGTAGTGAATTATTGTGGGGCCTCTAGTCGTAACCATCGCGGCTTGCGATCCAGCTCTGAATTACAATCACACACGATTTGCTTTCTTGCTTAATGGTGAGGCGGAGATTGTCAAGAATTTTCTTCTCCACACTTTGTAATAGCAGGTCATTTACTTTTGACTCGACTGTATTTGGTTTCAGCAATCTGTTTAAAATACTAAGCAAAGGCTAAATGATGAAAGTTATTGATTTTTTTTAATTTTGACATTATCAACTTTTAAAAATTTAATTACACTTCGACTTATTTATCCAACTCCTTTCTTGTAATGTTGTGCATATGATAGAAAAGTCTACCATGAACCCTTCGGTTTGATTTCTATGGGGCATAGAAAGAGCAAATATGTTTATTCGTCCCTTCTTAGTAGGTTGTTCAGGGATAAAGTGAGCAAACATGTTTATTCGTCTCTTCTTAGCAGGTTGTTCAAGGAGGGAAAGTGTGAGGAGGCAATGTAGTTGTGGAATTAAATGATTGTAAAAGGATGAGAGATAAGGGTTGTTCTTCTCCCAATGCATATACTTATAGTTCATTGATGAGAGGATATTTTACAAATGGTAAGAGTTATAAAGCAATTGGAGTGTGGAAAGACATGGAAAAATACAACTACAACCCCAATGAGGTATGTTACAGTGTACTTATAGATGGTTTGACTATTTAAGTAAGGCTGGAAAGATTAGGAAACTGTGGTTGTATGGACTCACATGTTGGCCAGAGGTTTTACACCTGGCGGTTAGCTTATACTTCTTTGATTCGTGGCTTAGTTGAAGATGGTTTGAAATTTTTTAATGAGATGCTTTGTCGAGCTCCTGAATCTAAACCTGATATTATCACCTATAACGTACTGTTTGATTCTTTGTGCAAGCCGAGCAACATTTCTCATGCGATAAACCTGCTTAACAAAATGCTGGATCAAGAATGTGACCCTGATGGGAAGGATTTTTTATATACGACTTTGTATTACATTTAGAGACTTTGAATTACATTCAGAGTGGGAGATTATAATATTCAAACTCTCTGCAGTTGCTCTTAAACTAGTTGTTTTTGTCTGCGACATTTCTAGAATTCTGACATCTAGATTGAAATTATGTCTCTACGGGTACTCATTGTAAAGACTCTGTTTTTAAAGAGCCTCAAGTGTAGTTATTATACTACAACTTTTGCTTTGCAACATTTCTTGAATTTTAATAAAAATTTAATATCCGTTTTATTTCTACATTGTCGTGCTTTTAATAAATAGCTGAGACAATTTCCAATAAGAAGAATCTATATGATTTAAAAAGGAGTCAAATAAGAACTTGAACTCTTGAAAATACTACACAATGTTGAAACTTGACTGCAACTCTGATGCAATTCCACATCACTTTCAATAAAGTGCCACCAAATGAACCCTGACAAGTTGCCTCGTCCGAACAGAATGTCAGTGAAGTTCTATCAAAAATATTACATCGATCCCTAAGGTGAAAAGTCCATCCCTTGTGAAGCATTTTCGACTTGTAAGTCTTTGTAGTGTTGTTCATAAAATGGTCACTAAAGTGTATGGTCAATAGGATTAGATGTTGGATGGAATTGTTGATATCCGAAAACCAGGAGCTTTTATCCCTGGAAGAATTATCTTTGATAATGTTATGATAGCCTTTGATCTTGTTCATGCTATGAAAAATAGAACTACTGGCAAGAAAAGCTATATAGTGGTGAAATTGGATACGATGAAAAGCCTTAAGTTGTATGAATGTTTTGTTGAAAGGATATGTTGGTGGCTACTGGTTTTCAAAGGAAATGGGTGACCCATCGGTTTCTTTCTTTTCGTAGCAAGGTCTCAGGCAGGTGACCCCTTGTCCTTGTTTATTTTTATTTTTGCCTTCTTTGTTTGTTTGTGAAATCACAAATATTGGCAAGTTTTCTTTAGCTGTATGGAAGTATGACATTTAATAGGATTTTTCTTTAACTTCTCATATGAGGTTTAACTTAATACTAGTACATTTTTTTTTCTTCTTTGTAGTTGAATCAGCAACTGTATGCACTATTTCAAAGAGAGTGTCACTGTGTCACGACAGGTGAATGTGATAAGACAAAAAATGCCTCCGAGTGACTCAGCATTTTGCAAATGAGAACACTATACAATACAAGAGGTTAATATTATATAATCATGATTATGGCATTGACTTTTTCCGTTGTTTAATATTTTTTCAACCTTTGACTTTTAATTAATACTATTATTTGTATATGATGGACATTTCTGAAGATATTTTTTTAAAGTACATAATATGACATATATTTGATGGACAATCATATGCAATAACATGCGTACCCTCCTCCCTACTTATCGGTCGATCGCCTCCAAATTCAAAGTTAACTTGTACTACACGGAAGGTGAAGCAATTTAAGCTCAAGTGTTTCTACTCGTTTTTTCTTTTTTCCTTTTGTCATAAGGTCAATTCAGATTAGAAAACATGGTGGAGCCAGAGGCAGCATCGGTCCCAGCAACTCCGGGGGACGACTGGAGGTCCACTGTTCTCAGGCAGCATGCCTGGACTCGCAGTCTTATGATCGAGGAGTGGAAACCAAACATTGGGTGGAAATGTTTGCCTGTTAATGCACCGAGCTGTGGTCCTTATACTTGCCTCGTAGATTTTCCATCTCCGGCGAGTGTTTCTCTCACTCGGAAGGTGTCTTTCCTTCTTTTCATTTTATTTTAAATGAAATTTCAGGATATCAGGCTTTTGGTTAAAATTATGACCCCTGAAATTTAACATAATAGAGGTATTTTTATTTATTTTTTCCGTTTTGTTTAGAAATTAAATTTTACTCTCAAATCTCATGTAATACTAAATATCATATCATTCAAAGCGTTTGTTACGGATCGAGTGAAAAAGTCCATTGTATTTGAAATATTTAAGTTACAGATGCTTGTGTTGTCCAAAAACAGGTGTGGAGGAGCCAGTCGACGTCAACATTTTTTTAGTGATAACGAAAAGTAATGGAAGCCGATCGGTAATAAGTACGCCATATATTAAACTAGGGAACTAAATTAGTTTACAGTTTTGAAGATGGAAAACAAACAATATATAGAACATATCATATCCTACAAATGGAACATGAAATTACTGTTGTTAATTCAAGTTATCATAATTTGATCGACGATGATGAATACATTCATATATACAGATAGCGGCTGAATTTGTAGGAACATTCATCCTCATATTTTCCGCAGTAGCGGGGCCCATAGTGAACCAAAAGTACGACGGCGTAGAGACGCTGATCGGAAATGCAGCTTGCTCTGGCTTAGCAGTGGCAATCATGGTTTTGTCAGTCGGACATATCTGTGGAGCTCACTTCAACCCGTCTGTCACCATTTCATTTGCGGCATTTCGGCATTTCCCATGGGCACATGTTCCTGCCTATATAGCCGCACAAGTATCGGCCTCGATTTGTGCATCTTTTACTCTCAAGGGAGTCCTCCATCCCATCATGTCTGGTGGCGTAACGATTCCGTCCGTTAGCACCGGACAAGCTTTTGCACTCGAGTTTATTATCACATTTACTCTCATGTTTGTCATCACTGCTGTTGCTACCGACACTCATGCCGTGCGTATTTTTATGTTATATTACTTCCATCCCTAATTACTCGTCACTTTTAAAAATGACAAGTAATTAGAAACGGATGGAGTAGATATGTTCAATATCTTATTCGATTCGAAGATATATTATAAATTTGTGTATTGTGTGTGTCCTGACCAGGTGGGGGAGTTGGCTGGCATAGCTATTGGAGCTACCGTTCTGCTCAACATTCTTGTCGCTGGGTTAGATTTCTTATATCTCATTCTTAGTATTTTTTTATCGTACTAATAACTATGTATTTTTTTTTTATCACATATAAGTTGATTTAGAAACTCAGAAAGTCATCATTCCAGTACTAGTTGCTTAGTTGTTGTACGTATTTCTTTTTAGGAAAATGATTGTTTGAGCGATTAATATAGAATGATTAAATAGAGTGTATGACTTTTTTTTTTTCTTTTTGATGAGATGAGTGTATGATTGTGTGCTATATATAATAGTATAACAGTAAATTTATGGATTGATCAATCCATAATCCATTGTCACTCTACGTAATTATTTAGTCAAACAGGGTGCCTTTAACTCAATTATCAAGCCAAGGAGCTCTAGAACTAGACCTGTCGTCTAGCATCAAAACAGAATAGATTGGTAATGTGTTGTAATTTTCAGTATGTGGCTAATTTTATTGTAAATATTACTTAATTCGAAAGATTAGAATTATGGTGATACTGATTTTCATTTACTTTAGACTGTAATAGTTATTTTAGATGTACGCAATCGATCAGATTTGGCCCCATAATTGTAATACGTACATACAAATTGAAAGTGTATTCCGACCTAATTTGACAGATTAGTGCGACTTGTGCTAACAGTGCCAAGTTAACACGAGTATAGTAAAACAATACGATAAGTAAATAACACAGGAAATTGTTAACGCAGTTCGGTTTCCCTACTCTGCGGGGCCTAGCCCGAGAGATAAACGACATTCCACTATTCTTGCAACAATAGGACAATACAATGATTACAATTCGCAAATCTATAATCTACTTCCTATTTCACTAAGTGTACTCTTCGTTTACCTTAACGGCCTAATCAAATTAAGGACTTACACAGGTTGCCTTACCAAACGGGCAAGGACTTCTCACAACCCTCTTTCGGATTCGCAAGTGCCACCTGATAATGCACTTCTCAATAACCGACTCTCGAAGTTTTGCAAGTGCTCTCTTTAATCACTCTTGTGAAGGTGTAATCGGGTTGAAGTCTTCATCTCCCTTTTATATCTAAGAACAAACCCGTTAGAAATGAGAAGATCGGAATCTTCTTCATCAATGCCGAATCAATTCGGAAATCACCTTCTCATGAAGCAGGAATCAAATCTCTATCGAATGGAGATTGTTTCCTTTTAGAATCCTTTGACTGATATTATTTCCTTCTGCTCGAATTTCCTTTTCCAGAATAGGAAACCATCTTTAATCCGAATCAAATCATATCGGTGATTAATTCAGATCGGATCAAGTGAGGATTCTTCAGATACTAGTTTCCCAATAGGACTCGTGCTATAATATCTTCCGTAGAACCGGTTTTGACGAAAATAGCCAACTTCAACAAGCTGCCGTGCAAACAGAATAAACTAACACAGGTTAGCCGTGTAGACAGAAACAAGCTAGCACGAGTAGGCGAGTTTGTCTCAACAATCTCCCCCTTTGGCATTTTTGACAAAACCCTCAGTATAGACTTCAAACAGAAGGCTTCGGCAATCTCCCCCGAGAATCTTCGTGTAACACAACAAGCGCCAAGTCTTCACACCGGAAACTAGTAACTTGTACAAATAATATTGGCTCGTGTGAACATATTCAGGAGAACACACCAGATGACACTGTGTTTACGGACTTCGAGTCACACAGGTCCATTTTGCACATAGCCGACCGTTAGGATATTTGAAAAGATCCATATCTCCCCCTTTTTGTCAATAAATCGCCAAGGCATCAAACGAGAGAGAAGAAACTAGTAAAATGGTCGATCATCATAAACGAACAAAGTCATGCAAAGTTATTACAGACCGAGAAATATCCAAATCGTCTTGAAAAATGAACAAACTTTGTTCATAATGGCTCAATAATCAACAAACTCCCCGAGTTCTAGTGTTGAGCGATCCTTTCCTCCAATTACACCCTCCTTTTTCTGAGCATGTATTCTTCCTTCTTCAGGAACTTGATCGTTTCTTCGGCCAAAGCTCGGGCTTCAGGGTCGAGAGCCGTGCTTCTTCAGCTTGCTCGCAGGATCCGCAGCTCGGTCTTCGTCTTCATCACCGTAGATGTCCACTACTCGATCTCCATGTGTCAGCCTGGCGAGTGAGCCTCGAAGCTCTTCGGCTGGGTAAACTCCTCATCTTCTCCAACAATAAGTCCCTGATTGAGAAGAAGAGTAAAAATGGTCAGCGGGATAGACAAAGTTACCGAATTTCCTGGGCCGCCCAGCAAAAGAGATGATCCGGTCGTAGGCAATTTCGCCTAGATTAAAAGCAATTCTGGTGCCGACTTTGAACGAGCAAGAGCCCAAGCTTTTGGCCGACAGGTGTTAGTGTGCTTGCAGGGCATCCAAGTTAGCAGCAACCACCTTGTGGAGAGCAGAGTAGAAAGCCGTTAGCTCAGCAGGCTTCAGAGACGAGCCACCATCGGACCATCTTATCTTTCGACCCCCGGTCAGCTCGCAGGCGATTTCATCATAGTTTGCATGACACCTCTCTTCGGATTCCAACTCTTGAACACATCTCGCAATCGGTAAGGGGATATGGCATAGTATTTACCTCGCACATAGACTCTCTGATAGTTTGGCGAGTCGTACTGATCCACATCCCTAGGCATGTTGCAATAGAATTCACGGACCACCTTCTCCACATATTGAGAATTTCTAGTGACACCGACCCAGAGATTTTCTTCAACAAGAAGTTCCTTTAAATTGAATTCCTTCGCTTGATCGCTATCGAGGACCCGCTCGGCTATGAATTTCTTGGTGCAGGCAAATGGCCAGTAGTCTCTAGCTGCTAGACTAACAAAGGGGCCCACAATTTCTGGCTCAACGACTAGATCATCGGATGTCCTGGATGGAGCGGCGGACATATTTTTGGTTGACTTCCTTGATGTGATTAGGCTCGGACCTTGTAACGAGCCTCTTTCTTTTCACGCTCCTCCTTTGCCTACTTGTGCTAACGAGGATCTCAGATAGCGAGTTCTTCCACCTCGCACTTCATCGCCTTCAACAGGTTCTTCTATAGGCATATCCGTCTAATCAGACCTTTCTACTTCATCAAAACCGAGCCAATCTCGTGGCTCCCCCTCAACACCTGTCTCGACAGAAACCGGCTCCCCCTCGGATGAGATCATCCTTATCATTCAACCTCTCCCCTTACACGAGGGTTCTCAAGAACACATCATCAATATTCCCACGATCCTCCGTGTTAGCAGTGATCATCAGACTACAACATAATCCTCTCAGTGCAAGTATGATTATTAGCAACATTAGGCATGCAAGTGCCTTCTTCTTCAGCATCAGGACTCTTAGTCCTTTCAAAACTGTCCGACTTTTCAAATTCCATGTCTTCACTTTCAACCTCGAAATCCCACTTATCACAGATCTCCTATCAGAAGATTGGAAAGATTTACTTACCGGAAAGAGCGGATGAACAATCATGGCCGTTTTTGGATTGTCCACTTCCATGGGCTCGTCATCGTCATCATCGAATAGTATCCGGAAATCTCTTCAGCCATCCAACGCACAAATGGTCGGCGTGGTGGCGATGGCGACGAGTCCGACGATGAAATCTCAATCGACCGTGACGAACTTGATGATACTTTTGTCGACTTCAGCGTGATTCGATTTTTAATCGTCTGACATTGCCCGCTTCCTACCGCTCTA